>PVIR01038654.1:0-14419 GCA_004026965.1 Petromus typicus | reverse complement strand
TGGAGTTCCTTTTTTTTTTTTTAATTGAACAAAACCTTCATTGCTTGTTTAATAAAAGTGACAGTAGATATCTTCACCTCACTACTATTTATTCAATATTTTACCATTTAGTTTTCTCCCTTCTTTCTTCCTTCCTTTATTAATTTATTCCTTCTTTCCTTCTTTCTTCCTTCCTTTCTTTGTATTTTGTTTCCTTCTTTCTTTTCTCTCTTTTGTTCTTGCCTGTTTTCTAGTTTTTATCCTTTTTAAGCAAAGATATTGTCAGATTTTATGAAATGACTATTGCAGTCTCTCTTGAGATGATTAAAATTGTCATTTCTGTTTATTTTTGAGACACTGTCTTGTGAAGTTTCATTCCCTGGTCTTGAACTCTTGACATCAAACAAGTCTCCTATCTCACCCTCCCAAGTAGCTGGGATAGCAGATGTGTGCCACTATGCCTTACTTGAGATAACCATGGTTTTTGCATTACTTGACTTTTATATGCTGCCTTAGTCCATTTATGATAATTTTAGAAAATATAAAAACTTAGTGACTCAAAAAACAACATTATTCCTCAAATTTTCAGAAAGAAGACAGTCTGAGACTAAAACTTCAGTAGAATGGATATCTGCTGAAGAAAACTTTTCTTTAAGTCTTTATTGGTACATTAAATATACACATCATGATTGCACTCCATAATGGGGATTTGTACCAGTATAAGACACAACTTAATTCTCATTTTTTCCCATAGCCCTACCCACCCTACCACCCCCCCCATATACAGAAAATTTGTTTCCTTACTTTTTTGTTACAATCTCAACATTGTCCCCTTTCACGTTATTTTACATTGAGCATTTTCTATTTCACAATATATAACATACAATGCTAGGACTGAAGAAAATTTTTGTATCAAAAAATGTCCAGTTTCTTTGTCTCCACAGGCTGAGTCAGCTTTTAGTTTTTTAATAAAAATTTCAGTTCCATTCATGTATGCCTGTATAACTTCATCTTCTATGAAAATTTCTACTTCTTAGTGTCATCACTTTGACATCTGAAATTTCAACATTTAATTTCTTTTTTTTTTTGATGGAGGACATAAATTTAACTTAGCAGTTTAGGCCAGCCTTGCTTTCCTAGAATACATCTCATTCAGTGAACACGTATGCTTCTTTTATCTTTTAATGTGTCCCAGTTTAGTTTGTGATATGTCACTGATGACTTTTGTACTTACATTAATAACAAGAGTTATTGTACTCTATTTTTTCTTTGGTATATTTCATTTGTTCTGATAATAGAGCAGCATGGGACTCAGAAGCACTTGGCAAATACAATTTCAAATTTATGAAACTTTCTGAGAGAAAAACTGTTGTTCTTTAAGTTCTTGGAAGAATTTACTTGTTAAAGCATGGAATCAAATCAGAAATTTACAAGAAGGAAATTTAATAATTAACCAGTACATGAAAATTAATTAGCAGATTTCTAAATAATCAATGCATGACTTAAGAGTGACAAGAGAAATGGACAATATTTCAATATGAAAGAAAATAAAATCAACAAAAATAATGTGACAAAAATGTTTAAAGGACAATATATGGCTAAAAATATCATTACTGAAGGAAAATTAAATCATCAATTCAAAACGTGAGTAATTAAGCAACCAAAACCACAAACTACAGACAAAGAATATGCAAGATTCAAGTAACAAAAATTAAAATAGAATTTAATTAAAAAAAGCAATAATACAAATTCATCAATAGAGACAAAAACTCTTTGGGTATAGTTGATAATTATTTAACAAGTATAATCTAGAAGGAGAATATAGATTGTATAAATTAATACTGCATGAAAGAACACTGCTTCCCAGAAGTAAGAGGTGACTATGAAAGTATTATGAATAATGAAATGCTGAATAAGTGTACGACTTGGACAAAATGGATATATTTCTAGAAATACAGAAAATATTGAGATTCAGGAAAATATAGACTCACTTAAATTTTGGAGACAAAATTAGAAATTTGAAAATAACAGAAAAAAAAAAAAACCTTGAACCTGATTCTAATCCAAATCTGTTCATGGGTATATTTCTCAAATCATTTCAGAAATTCACACCATTTCCTTACGCAGTCTTTCAAATAATTATAATAATTCAATACAATTTCCAGGTCATGCTATGAAGGTGATAGCAATCTGATGCAAAAACAGAAAAAATAATTTGAAATAAAATTATAGATTAATATTCCATACATATTGATACAGATATTGTAAACAAAACATTAGCCAAATAATATAGTAACATACAAATACAATTACATGCCATGATTCATTGGTCGAGCTTTCCCAGAACCAATGCTTTGAGGCATAATTTGGCTGTGATTCATTTATTAAAACTAATTAGAAAAGAGAGCACTTATTTCTCACAATGAATATACATCAAAAAAGGTATTAATAGAATAAACACACAATTATCAAAATTATAAATAAAGGTCTCTCCTTGAAATCGAGTACAAGTTTTTTCTTTTTTTTTCAAAAAAATAAATCTTTATTGGTACATTATGAATACACATCATCATCGCATTCAACATTGATAGTTTGTACCAGAATATGACATGACTTGATTCTCATTTTTCCCCATTTACCCCCTGCAACCTCCCAACCCCTATGTACATAATCTTTGCTTTATTTTTTCTCTATTATCACATTCATTTTCTTCTCATTTTTTACCCCTACACTCTCTTCCTTTTAAAATATTTTCTATTTCACAATATCAACTATACATACTACAACTCATTTACAACTTCATTTCCTCATACCAGAGAAAAAATACAATATTTACACATCTTTGATCTATTTATTTCACTTATGAGGATGTTCTCAAGGTACATCCATTTCAGTATGAATGACTCAATCTTATCATTTTTAATGGCACAGTAATACTCCATTATATAAAAAAAACCCCATATCTTCTTTATCCAGTCTGCAGTTGATGGACGTTTGGGTAGTTTCCACGATTCAGCAATCACAAACTGAGCTGCTATAACTATAGGTGCACCTATGTCTCTGCAAAGTGAATCTTTTAATTCTTTCATGTATATACCTAGCAGAGCAATGGCTGGATTAAATGGGACCTCCAATCCTAGTTTTTTGAGGAATCTTCACACTGATCTCCACAGAGGTTGTACGAATCTACACTCCCACCAACAGTGGAGAAGAGTTCCTTCTTCCCTGCAGCCTGGCCAACATTTGTTGCTGGCTAATTCTGAAATGGCAGCCATTCTTTGTGGAGTGAGATGAAACCTCAGTATTGTTTTCATCTGCATCTCTCAAATGACTAATGATGTGGAGCATTTCCTCATATACTTCTTAGCTGCCCTTACTTCTTCCTCTGAAAAATATCTGTTCATTTCAGATGCCCATTTTTGAATTGGGTCTTTAAATTTGGGTGGGCTGATTTTTATATATTTTAGATGGTAGCCCTTTGTCTGAGGAACAGCTGGTTAAGATTCTTTCACATATTGTTGGTTGCCTTTTCACTTTATTGGTGGTTTTCTTTGCTGTGCAGAAGCTTTTTAATAGAATGAGATCCCATTGTTGATTTCTTGTGCCAATTCCTGTGCTATAGAGGTTTTGTTCAAGAAGTCTTTTCCTAAGCCATTGTCTTCAAGGGTTTTATCTAACCTGTTTTGCAACAGGTTTAGAGTGTGTGTTTTAATATTTAGGTTTCTTATCCACTTTGATTTAACTCTATACATGGTGGAAGAGATAGGTCTGGCTTTAGTCTTTGGCAAGTTAATGCCCCGTTTTTGCAGCAATCATTCTAAATAGTCAAAAATTGAAACCTTTCACATTAAGATCCAGAACAAGTGAAGTATGTCCTCTCTCACCACTTCTGTTCAATATAGTTCTGGAAATATTAACCATAGCAATTAGGCAAGAGGAAGAAATAAAAGGAATAAAGATAGGAAAGGAAGAAGTTAAATTGTCATTATTTGCTGATGACATGATACTCTATCTAGAGGATTTTAAAACTCAATTTAAAAAAATTTTGACCTAATCATCAAATTTAGTCAGGTAGCTGGTTACAAGGTCAACATTCAAAAATCAATAGCCTTTGTACACAAAGAGTAGACCCACTGAGATAGAAATTGGGAAGTCAGTAGCTTTAACAGCAGCACCCAATAAAATAAAACATCTAGGAATCAATCTAACAAAGGAGGTGAAAGACCTCTGCTCTAAAAGCTACAGCACTCTGAAAAAGGTGATAGAATATATAAAAAAAAAAAAAATGGAAAGACATACCTTGCTCCTGGGTAGTAAGAACTAATATTGTCAAAATGGCTATGCTCTCACAAGTACTATATAGATTCAACACAATCCCGATTGAAATCCCAACAGCATATTTCACAGATCTAGAGAAAAAAATTCAAACATTCATCTGGAACCACAAAAGAACTAGAATAGCAAATAAATTCTAAGCAACAGGGACATGGTGGTTGGTATTACAATCCTGAACCTGAAACTATGCTATAAAGCCACCATGATAAAAACTGCATGGTACTGGCAAAGTACAGACCTGAGGATCAATACAGTAGACTAGAAGATCCAGAAACTACTCCAGATACACTGAGCCATCTCATCTTTGATAAAGGAGCAAAAAATCCTCAAGGTAGGAAAGATAGCCTCTTTCACAAATAATTTTTATTAAAAATTAACAATAGATTTACACCTGTTTACCTCTGAAAAAATTCTCTCTTAACATACTTCTTCTTTTGAAGCGCTATTTTCCTCCTTTGATCAGGAGCAAGACCAGGTGTCTAAAAGCATTTTCTTCATACCTTGTGTTTGTGGTACCATTCAAAGACATAGGCAAAAAAAAGTTAAAAAATTGGTTACAAAAGACTGATGGAAATCAGTGAGTGTCCGACTGTTCTAGGTATCACAGTTCATATAATAAATGCCTGCTTACAGTGCAAAGAGAAGGGGGACTATTAGAGAAGAGGAAATAAATAAAAGAGATAAAAGGAAATGAAAAGGAAGTAATCAGGAGTGATGAAAATGGTGTATTATACACATGTATAAATATACCAAAATAAACCACATTATGATGTATAAGCAATAAACACTAAGTTAAAAACAGAAAAATTTTCTGAGAAGGGTAAAGATGAAGAGAAAGTCTTGATCGTAAATGAAGACAGCAACTTTACTATTCCAAAATATCATTCACTTGTTATAATTACAGTCACCAGACATTTAAATTTTAAAATGATACACTAATTTAAATTTTAAAGCAGTTTTTAAATTATTCATCCATTATAATATAGGTTGAAAATGTGGTTCAAATCAAAAAGAAACTTTCTAAATACATTTTTAAATCATTCTTAAAATATTCACCAATGAAGAAAATCCCCTGAGAAATTATCACTTTCTCATTTTTATTTAAATTTAAATTGCAACACATACTCAGAGATATTGCTGTGATTTTTAAAAAATTCTATTCCCAAGAAACTTCACTAGATACTTTGACATTAAAATTTTTATGTTAAAGTTGAATTCATCAGGCATGGTAGTTTCTCTCTCTCTCTCTCTCTCTCTCTCTCTTTCCTTGTCTTTCCCCATCCCTCTCTTTCTCCCTCTCTGTCATCTGTCTCACAGTTTTTCTTCTCTTTCTCTTTCTGCTGGGTTAGGTGCAGCCACGTATAGGGTGTTTTATTACAGTAGCTTATAACTTTTTTTTTTTTTTGCCAAGTGTTGAGATTTATATTATGCACCTGGTCTCATTGAGCCTGTGACTTTCTTCCAATTGAGCTGGTTACAGAGCAGGAGGCTGGACCTCAAAGAAGGACACAAAGAAATCTTGTGTTCAGCTTTTCAAGAAGCAATTATTTGAGTTGGTCTTTAGCATAATTCTTTAAATTTGATATGCTTATTCTATCATATCATATTTTTACAGTAAATCATAAATGTGTTAGCATTGCCATTTGGGGACCTACTAGGCTGTTAACTGCCACCTTTAGAAGAAGTAGTTTGTCTTGGGCTATACCACCCTTAATGTACCTTTTCTCTTCTGGTCTCAGAAACTTAGGAGGGTTGAGCCTTCTTAGTATTTGGATGAAAAAAACAAGTGTTTAGTAAATTATACATTATTGCATTGAAACATCTAGGTGTGATAACTTTATAAAGAAAATATATTTAGCTCACAGATATTGAAGTGAAAGACAATGATATTCTCTCAGTTTTGGTGAAGACACCACAACAGGTAGCAGGAGTGTGTGAGAGAGGGAGAGATCACATGACCAAACAGGATGCCTGAGGTATTCTGGTATCTCAGAATGCTTTCTAAGATCAAACGTTTAATTAACTTAAAGACTCACAATTAGGTCTTGTCTCTTAAAAGCCATAGACTTCAGCATTACCACGCTGAAAATCAAGCTCCTAATATATTAATCTTTAGGGAACAAATGACATCCCAACCATAATAGCGCCG
The DNA here is from genome assembly GCA_004026965.1 of Petromus typicus. Taxonomy (NCBI): domain Eukaryota; kingdom Metazoa; phylum Chordata; class Mammalia; order Rodentia; family Petromuridae; genus Petromus; species Petromus typicus. The sequence continues at coordinate 7,956 of PVIR01038654.1, read as the reverse complement.
ATAACATTTTCCCATAGGATGGAGTTCAAACTTCTGTGTAGTGATTAGGGACTCTTCCTTGTGGCCTAATCCATATTTTTACAAAAGTATGTGCTACTCTTGCCCGTCACCCAATTTTATTCTCTCCTCTGAATGTTCACACATAGGGGTGCATTGTATCACAACTTTTTGACAATGTTTTATTCACCTATGCTAAATACACTTCTCTGGCAATAAGTGTTTAACAAATGTAGAGTAGATAGTCCACACATAAATTATTGTATTTAAGTTTTCACTCACTTCTCTGGAAATAACATTAATCTGAGAATAAACATCACAAAATGACACATAAAAACAATATGTTTGGAGAAACATTATAGCATGAAAATTAAAAGTATTAGTTCTGAATATCTACCTGCCCTTGCTAGTGTTGCTGCCTTGTTCTACTACCATTTCCACCCCACTGTACATTTCTTACCACAATTTAACTTAGTGATCACATGTAGCAGAAAACTGCACAGAAATAAATTGAAAGTATGCCTCTAAACGTGCCAGGGGTAGTTATAAGAATTATAAAGTGATAATGGCCCAGGGGCTCAGGCTAAAAATTACTCAATGGCCAGATAGCTGATCTGAAAGGCGAGTACAATGGAAATGTTAAACAATTCACTGATAATTACCCAGAAGGGATTTAAGAAGTATGGTTTTATAGATAACATTCACCAAAATATTTTAAACTAATGCTTAAAACTTCCATCCAAATTTGTTTTAATCCCTATAATATGCAAGAGTATTACAGTTTTTTTTTTTTAGTTAGACTTTGCATTAGGCTTTCATGTTCATTTAAAGTATTAAAATGAAATGGAAATTTATACAGTCACATTGTAAGAATAATTTCAAGACATTAAGCTGGACAAAAAAGACTACATTTAGCGAATGAATTTACTCTTGATTTTATACCAGCATTGCCCATGAAGCTATGCCTCAATTTAAAAAAAAAATATTTTCCTTTCATCTGCACAACAATCAGATTTTTATAACTTTAATAGTGACATTAACAATGAAAGAGTTTTAATCATCTTTGAAACAACAACATAAACAAGTAAACAAAATGAAAACAACCAGAAACCTTTAAAAGGAAACTACTGTATTTGTTTATGATACCAGGAGAACATAAAATTAAAGCTATTATTTCACGAAGCATATTAGGCAACCATATCAACAAAATTTAACATATTCTGTCTATTAGTCAATGTCTTGTTGATGAAATGTTAACATTTTAATCTTTTGAGTCAACTGAGGTGTGTTTATTCTTTTAATGTTACAATTTAAAAATGAGCATTCATTTTCAGTAAGTATAGTTCTTGTGTGTTACATAAGGTGTTCCACAGAAATATGCACACCCAATTTTCCTGAATCCCTGAGTATAGAAGTGGAATTTCATCTCTACTCTCAATAGCTTACAAAGTTTTACTCAATACATAGGACAATAATATTTCATCTGTTGATTTTACATGGATGCATGTCTTCTTTCAAGTAATAAGAAATGTTAGATCACAAGATTAAATCATTCTTTCTTTCAAATAGCTATCCTATAGGTACTAACGGACTTTCAAGTGGGAGTACTAAGTACAACTGAAATATACGGTGAATACTTAAATTTAAATATATTACAAGAAAAGACATATTAATCTCCCTCAAAACACTCCCTTTTTCTAAAAACCTCCCTTAATTCCATAACTTTTGCCACTTTCTGAAGCAGCAATGGAAGTTCTCTTTTCTGTCTTTAGATGTACTGTCACGGTTGTTCTGATATTCTCAATCAATTGAAAACATTTACCTTTCAAGATGATTTTGAGTTCAGAGAGGAGCCAGAGGCCCCACAGTGCAGGTGTGGTAAACAAGGTGGATCCACGTGCTCCAACAGTGGTTTGAGGATCTGCTTTGCTGTTGGGTGTTTCCTTTTTATATTTAAATCTTTGTTGGTACATTTTTATACACATCATGAAAACACTCAACATTGAGAATTTGTACCACAATACGATGACTTATTTCTAATCTTCTCCCATTGCCTTTCCCACCCTACAGTCACCCGCCCCTTACATACATAAGATTAGTTTCCTTTTTTATGATCACATTTTTACTTTTCCCTCATGACTAACCCTTACCTCCCTTTCCCTTTGAATATCTTCTATTTCACAATATATAACATACATTCTAGCATTCATTTATATCTTTATTTTCTCATACCAGAGAAAAGATATGATATTTACACATCTGTGACCTATTTATTTCACTTATGAGGATATCCTCAAGGTACATCCATTTGAGTAAAAGTGTCTCAAAATAATAATTTTTTATGTTAGACTAATATTTCAATTTATGAAAGAACTATATCTTCCATATCCTGTCTCCAGTTGATAGGCATTTGGGTTGTTTCCAAAATTTAGCTGTCACAAACTAGCTGCTATAAACATGGGTGCACATTTGTTTCTATGATATGCATCTTTTAATTCTTTCATGTATAATCCCAGCAGGGGAACAGCAGGGTCAATCAGGACCCCTAGTTTTTTAGGAATCTCCACACTGATCTGCACAGTGGTTGCACCAGGCTACATTCCCACCAGCAATGAAGAAGGGTTCCTTTCTGCCCACAGCTTCACCAGCATTTGTTACTAGTTAATTGCAACATGCCAGCTGTTCTTTATGGACTGAGATGAAATCTCAGTGTTGTTTTGATCTGCATCTCTTGAATGACCAGTGATGTTGAGCATTTCTTCACATATTTCTTGGCTCCTTTTTCTTCTTCCTGTGAAAAGTGTCTGTTCACTTCAGATGCCCATTTTTGAATTAAGTCTTTAAACTGGAAGGGGCTATTTTTTAAGCTCCTTATATATTCTAGGCAGTAGTCCTTTATCTAAGAAATAGCTGGTAAAATTTGTTTCCCACACTGTTGGTTGCCTTTCTGCTAGTGGTTTCATTTGCTGTGCAGAAGCTTTTTAATAGGATGAGATACCACTTACTGATTCCATCTGCTATTTCTCGTGCTATAGAGGTTTTATTCATAAAGTCTCTCCCTAAGGCAGTCATCACGAATTTTTAAAATCACAATTCATAAAGATATTCCATAAAATATACCTCCATAATGGCTTCTGACAGGAGTAAGAATGATGTGAGTGACAAGTGTGTTCTAAGTGGGCAGGAATATTTAAGACAGATTAATGTCAATGTGTCTCTTAATAGAGTAACTTAAACACACTACATTTTTCATTAGCCCTTTTATAGATAACCTTGGTTATTATGAATCAGTTGTATAAATATTTATTATTTTCAACAACATTTGTTTCACATCTACCGTTAAGCACTTCTACCATCTAATAGCTTGATCAGCCTCATGTCCCTACTGCTCCTAGTACATATCTTTGTCATTGCCCATAAAAATTTGAAACTTATCTCTTTACTCATCCGAATCACATACTGAAAACACTGCCATAGAGGAAAAAAAACTGTTTTATTTCTTGGGTTATTCAACTGTTAGTACTTATAGTAATATCTGAGCAATTGTAGTTCTCAATTTGAGATGAAATTGATTATTATTACTAATTTTTTGTCTGAATGTGGATGAACTACTGTCCAGATTAAATTTCTTCATGGTGTATCTGTGTATTTACAGATAAGATTATCACTGGAATTTGTGAGCTAAAGTAAATTTTTCTCCATTATCTGTTTGGGCAACACCCAACACACTGAGGCAGACAAACCACAAAAGGCAAAGGAGAAGGAATTTGCTCCTTCCTTCCTCCTCACTGACTGATCTGTGACATCTCTTTTCATCTGTACTACCCTTCAACTAGGATGTAAATCATCAAATCTAGTGGCCTTTGTGCCTTCAGACTGACACTAAATGGTTTTTGTGAGTGTCCAGGTTGTACATGGTAGATTATATGCTTCTGGACCTCGGTGATTTTGTAAAGAAATTACCTATCTTCTCTACTCAACTGTTTATCTAATTATTGATCTTTCTACCTGGTTTTGCTTCTCTGGAGAACCCTGAATCATATGGTATGTAAATGAATTATTTAATTTGCAAAACTCTATAACTATATTCTATTTTCACCTTACGTATATTTGTAAGGTTTAAGAACACAATAATCAATGTCTTATTTGTAGAGATGGATGGGAAATTCAGTATGAAAAAAACTAAGTAAACTGTGTGCTACAGTTACACATTTGAAGAATTTTTTTTGGTAGTATAAGAAAAATGATTGCTTTTATTAAATTTCATGGAGTTTATCTCATGCCTTTTCAATTAATTATATTGTTACACTTTTGAATCATATTCATTTTAGAAAAATTATATCAGTGCATGTAACGTCTTAATTCGTTTTTCACTGTTCTGTTCAGCTCTCTTCCCTTCAGCCTGTCTTTCCCTTTCCTTTTATGAAACTTTATTTCTATTGTTTTCTTTTCATTCTCTGAAAAAAGTGACCTTATTCTCCCCCTTTCCTCCCATCCCTCCTTTCTTGTTTCTATTCCCATTAAAATATTTTCTTCCTACCTTCTAATATCTATCATCCATTCTGGTCCTTATTTATCTTTTGGGTTTCTTGGACAAGAGAGATAATGTGATAATCAAATATGCATGAATTATTGGTGCACCTCTAGCCCCATTTTTGTATCATGTCTTAATTTATTTGAAGAAGGTATGTATTAGAAGGGTTTTCTAGAGGAACAAAACCAATAAAGAATATATCTACATATATAAAAGTACATCTGCAGAATGGAGGCAGGGAATTCTATAATGTCCATCTTCTGGAGAGCCATAGGATGCACTAGCTGTGCAGCCCAAGAACATGGGACCACAGAGAAAGATACATAAAAAATTCAACCTCTGTCCAGGGCTGAAAGTTTGGAAGCTAAGTAGCAACCTGGAGAACAAACTTGAAAGGCTAGAGACAAATAAAATTGTCTTCTGAAGAAAACTGGGACTCTTCAAAGCTGGCAAATACCCTTATTATACCCTTTCATTATTTCACACAATCTACAAGCAGAGTGGTTTTGACACCACATTGGGAATGGATTTCTTGGCCTTTGGTTTGGCAGCATACACATTGATCATACACAGGGACAGCCCAGAAATGTTTCACTAATCTGCCAGATGTTTCTTACTTCTGAGAATATGACATACATCATTTGTGGTGGAAAGTCACCCCTTGTCAATGTGACAACCAAACACATCTTCTTAAGCCACACTTTTTTTAATTGAAATTTTTATTGGTACATTACATATACACATCATGATTTCATTCAACAATGAGAATTTGTACCAGTATATGAAACAACTTAATTCTCATTTTTTCCCATATCCCTACCCACCCGACCACCCCCACCTCCTATATACATAAACTTTCTTTCCTTTCTTTTTTGTTATAATCTCCTTATTTTTCCCCTTCACCCTATTTCGCTTTGAGTATTTTCTATTTCACAATATATAATATACATTGTAGAACTCATTTACATCTTTATTTTCTCATACCAGACCTATTTATTTCACTTATGAGGATGTCCTCAAGGTACGCCCATGTAAGTATAAATGATTCAAACTTATCATTTTTTATAGCAGAGTAATACTCCATTGTGTAGAAGAACCACGACTTTTTTATCTAGTCTCCAGTTGATTGACATTTGGGTTGTTTCCAAGATTTAGCAATCACAAACTGAGCTGCGATAAACATAGGTGCACATATGTCACTGTGATATGAGTCTTTTAATTCTTGTGTGTATATACCTAGCAAAGCGATGGCTGGGTCAAATGGGACCTCCAATCCTAGCTTTCTGAGACATCTCCAAACTGATCTCCACGGGGGTTGTATGAGTCTATATTCCCACCAACAGTGGAGAAGTGTTCCTTCTTCTTCGCAGCCTCGCCAACATTTGTTGCTAACTGATTCTGAAATGGCAGGCATTCTTTGTAGAGTGAGATGAAATCTTAATGTTGTTTTCATTTGCATTTCTCGAATGACTAGTAATGTTGAACATTTCTTCATATGCTTCTTATCTGCTATTATTTCATCCTCTGAAAAATATCTGTTCATTTCAGACGCCCATTTTTGAATTGGTCTTTAAATTTGGGTGGGCTGATATTTTTGAGTTCTTTATATATTCTAGATAGTAGCCCTTTGTCTGAGGAACAGCTGGTAAAGACTTTTTCCCATATTGTTGGTTGCCTTTTCTCTTTGCTGGTGGTTTCTTTTGCTGTGCAGAAACCTCTCAGAAGGATGAGATCCCATTTTTTGATTTCTTGTACCAGTTCTCATGCTATGGAGAATTTGTTCATGAAATCTTTCCCCAAACAAATGTCTTCAAGAGTTTTACCTAACCTGTTTTATAGCAGGCTTAGTGTGCCTGTTTTAATATTTAGGTCCCTAATCCACTTTGATTTTGTTTTAGTACATGGTGAAAGAGGTAGGTCTAGCTTTAGTCTTTGGCAAGTTAAAGTCCAGTTTTTCCACCACCATTTGTTAAAGAGGCTATCTTTCCTCCACTGACGGTATTTGGCTCCTTTGTCAAAGATGAGATAGCTTAGTGTGTCTGGAGTTGTTTCTGGATCTTCTAATCTACTCCACTGGCCCTTGGGTCTGTTGCTTTGCCAGTACCATGCAGTTTTTATCACAATAGCTTTGTAGTACAGTTTCAAGTTGGGGATCATAATACCCCCATCATGTCCTTATTGGTTAGAATTGCTTTTGCTATTCTAGGTCTTTTGTGATTCCAGGTGAATTTCTGAATTATTTTCTCTAGATCTGTGAAACATGCCATTGGGAGTTCAATTGGAATTGCATTGAATTTGAATAATAGTTGTGGGAGTATAGCCATTTTGACTATATTGATTCTTCCAATCCAGGAACAAGGGATGTCTTTCCATTTTCTGGTATCTTCTTCTATCTTCTTTTTCAGAGTGCTGTAATTTTCAGGGTAGAGTTCTTTCACCTCCTTTGTTAGATTAATTCCTAGATATTTCATTTTTTTGGCTGCTACTGTGAAGGGGATTAATTCCCGAATTTCTTGCTCAGTGAATTTGTTTTTTGTCTATATGAAAGGTAATGATTTTTTGAGCATTAACCTTGTACACAGATACACTACTAAATTTGGTGATTAGGTCTAGCAGTCTCTTGGTTGAGTTTTTAGGATCCTCTACATAGAGTATCATGTCATCAGCAAATAATGACAGTTTAACTTCTTCATTTCCTATATTTATTCCTTTTATTTCTTTGTTTTGCCTAATTGCTATGGGTAATGTTTCCAGCACAATATTGAACAGGAGTGGTGAAAGTGGAAATCCTTGTCTTGTACCTGATCTTAGTGGGATTGGTTTCAGTTTTTGACCATTTAGGGTAATTCTGGTTGTTGGTTTCTCATAAATAGCTTTTATTAGTTTGAGATACACGTCACAGCAGTGGATGCCTATATCGGGAAAACAGAGCAAGCTCAAACTAACAATCTAATGCTGAACCTTAAACTACTAGAAAAAGAGGAGCAAAGCAAACCGAGAGCTCATACTAGGGAGGAAATCATAAGGATCAGAGCAGAAATTAATGCAATGGAGACTAAGAGATCAATACAGAGAATCAACAAATCAAAGAGTTGGGGTTTTTTTGAAACAATAAATAAAATTGACAGACCCTTCACCAACCTTCTCAAAGAAAACAAAAGGCTTGGGGCCGGGGAGTTAGCTCAGTGGTTCCGGCGCCTGTCTTGCAAGCGCAAGGGCCCGGGTTCAATTCCCCGGTAACCACATACAATACAGGGTGTGGAGACTCACACCCGGCAGCAACCAGTACCACATACCACAGTGCTGGGTGTGGTGGCTCACGCCTGTAATCCCAGAACTCGGGAGGCAGAGGCAGGAGGATTGTGATGTGAGTTTGAGGCTGAGCTCAGGGCCAGCCTGAACCACAAAAAGCGAGACCCTGTCTA
>PVIR01038653.1:0-14402 GCA_004026965.1 Petromus typicus | reverse complement strand
TCCTCCTGCCTCTGCCTCCCGAGTGCTGGGATTACAGGCGTGAGCCACCACGCCCGGCACTGTGGTATGTGGTACTGGTTGCTGCTGGATGTGGGTCTCCACACCCAGTATTGTTATGTGGTTACCGGGGAATCGAACCCGGGCCCTTGCGCTTGCAAGACAGGCGCCGGAACCACTGAGCTAACTCCCCGGCTCCCATGAAGAAGTCTATTTTTTAAAAAAATTGAATGTATGTTATATATTGTGAAATAGAAAACACTCAGCATAATGGAGTGAAGGGGGAAAAATAATGAGATTATAACAAAAAGAAAGGAAACAAAGTTTATGTATATGGGGGGTGGGGGTGGTAGGGTGGGTAGGGTTATGGGAAAAAATGAGAATTAAGTTGTGTCATATACTGGTACAAATTCTCATTGTTGAATGCAATTATGATGTATATATGTAATGTACCAATAAAGATTTCAATTTTAAAAAATTGTTGATCATGCTTTTCCTATTATGTCTAAGAATCTGCTGCCACATCTTAGGTAATAAAAATGTCTTACTATTACTATGTTTTATGATTAAGTTTATATTTTAGGTCACTGATCTATTTCAAATTAATTTTGTCTATGGTATGAAGTAGGGGGTCTTACCTTTATTCTTTTTCTGCTGTGGAAATCTAGATGTCTCTGGTACTTTTTTTTTTTTTTTTTGAGATAGGGTCTCATTTTGTAGTTCCAGCTGGCCCCTGAGCTCAGCCTCAAACTCACAGCAATCCTCCTACCTCTGCCTCCATAGTTCTGGGATTACAGGCGTGAGCCACCATGCCTGGCTCTGTGGTATGTGGAACTGGTTGCTGCTGGGCGTGAGTCTCCACACCCAGTATTGTATGTGGTCTCCAGGAATCTAACCTGGGCCCTGCACTTGCAAGACAGGCAACAGAACCACTGAGCCAAATCCCCTGCCTCAGGTACTTTTATTAAAGAGACTATTTGTCAATTGATAGCTTGGCATTATGTCAAAACTTGGCTAACCATAAGAATTTATTTTTGGACTCTCAGTTTTACTTAATTGACCTATGTGTCTTATTCTTATATTAGTGCCACATAGAATTGGTTACTGTAATATTATAGTAGTTTTTTGAAATCAGAAAGTGTGAAATTTCCAATTTTGTTGTCTCATGAGAGTGTCATGGCTATTCTAGGGCTCTTAATTTTCCACATTTTAGAAATTCAAAATTTCCTAAATGTTTAGAATCTTTTTTTCATACTCTGTAATAAAACAAGACAAAATAAAATAGAAATATTTTGATAAGGATTGTACTGAAATTTGAATTTAGGTTGGGAGGATGGTATCATTTAAACAACACTGTCTTCCAAGTTATAAACAAAACACATCTTCCCATTCATTTAAATCTTATTTAATTTCTTTCAGTAAAATTTGCAATTTTCAGTGTTCAAGTCAAACAAATGCTGCAATACTTTTTAAAAAAAACACACATAAGTATTTTTTCTTCCTGATATTACTATAAGTGAAATTATTTTCTCAATTCCAACTTTGGAGTGTTCAAGGCAGCATAAAGATACAATTGATTTTTGTATATTGATCTTGCATCCTGCTACATAGCTGAACCAGGTTATTAGTTCTAATAGTCTTTTAGAAGGTTGCTTTGGATTTCTGTAGAGAAAATCACATCATCTGCAAACAGAATTTTCCTTCTTTTCCAGTCTCGATCTTTTGATTTCTTTCTCTTACCTAACTGTCATGACAGAAATAGCTAATGTATATCAAATAGAAGTGGTGAGAACAGACACCCTTATCATTTTCTTGGTGTTTGGGCAAAGGTTTTTAGGCTTCCATTGTCTAGTATGATGCTAGCTGTGCGTTTGCATAGATTCTCTTTGTCAAACTGAGGAAGTCTCCTTCTATTTCTATTTCAATTGCTATTTTGTTGAGTGTTTTAAAAATTTATTGTTCTGTTACTTATTTCTGTTAAATGCCTTTTCTGTTTTCATCAAAATAGTGTTATGGTTCCTGACCTTTATTCTTTTAATATAGAGTAGTATATTAATGTATTTGGGTGTGCATAACACATCATTCTTTCAAGCTGTTGCTAGATTTGTTGAAAATTTTGCTGGCTTTGTTTTGAAAATTTTCATGTGTAAATGATACTATTGCTCTGTAGGGTTTACTTTTTTCTTTGTGATAGCTTTGTCTTGTTTTGACATTACATTAATACTGATTTAATAAATTGGAAAATATTTCCTCCTCTTTCAAGATTTTGTAAAAGACTTTGTATTAATTCTATTTTTGATGTTTGATAAAAGTTACTAGTAAATCCTTCTGGGTTTGAACTTCTCTTCATGAAAAGTTATAAAATTACCAGTTTGATCTCTTCACCTGTTATGGGCCTATTTAGGTTCTCTATTTCTTTTGAGTCAGTCTGGGTAAATGTGTCTTTCTAGGAGTTTGGCCATTTCAAGTAAATTATGTTATTTGTTGACATACAATTGTTTATAGCATTTCCTTATAAATCCTTTTAAATTTGTAAGTTAGGTGATAATGTCTTCTCTGGCTTTCTTGATTTAATAATTTGAATCACTTCTCTTCAATAGTATATCCAAAAGTTTGTCAAAGCTAAACATTTACTCATATTTTAAAAGAATCACCATTGGTTTTTCTATTTTCTTTACTGATTTTTTATCCTCTGATTTATTAAATTTTCATTCTAATTTTTATTTCCTCTATTCTACTTGATTAAGATATAGTTTGTTGTTTTTTCCAGATAATCATTTTTAAATGAGAAAATATAATATATTAGTTATCTGAATCAGAGGTGCAAGAATTGAATAACATGTGTGCCTGGCACAGTGTAGGGAAACTTTTCAATAAGTGTTCCCCTCTTGATTTACTCACCATGGGTTGGGTCTATAAATCCAGCCTGTTGATATCAATCTGAATTTTGATACTGTCATTTAAAGAGCACTAGTCACGCTGCTCAGCTGTGTGTCATCTGAAAATCTGATAAATCATGGTTCCTATACTATACCCAATATGTGGGTGAAACAGTAGAGCAAGGTAAATCTTATGGCGTGCTATTGCAAACCTCTTCCAAATGGACATTGATCCATTGGGTACAGTGGCTCAGCAAGAATCCACCCAGCTGTTTATGTTCGCCCCTGCCAAATGCCCTGTTCAGGCTGTCCTCTCTGTGGTTCTCCCTTCTTCCTTTTCCCTACAGTGCACTGCTGGCCTTATACACCTGCCATCTTTACTTCTTTTGAGCTATGAAAGATTTAATCATTGACCTTAATTTTTCATTCCTTCCTGAATTCACACTCTTTTCATAGCCTTCTTATAAGCAAAGAATACTTCCCATTCTTGACTTTGAAATTAACCACACAATTTGCTCTGGCCAGTGACATACCGATAAAAGCCACTGTGGCTAATTACAAGTGTTAATTCATGTTTCTGTGCACTGTCTTGTATCTGTCATGACCTTGAAAGGAACATATCTGCTCTCAAGAATGTTGAGAAATATGTGGAAGAAAACTAGACTCACTGTCCTACTATACGAACAGGCTCTTTCTAATCTACACAGATCCCAGAGAACGACTGACAGCTGTTTCAAGCCACAAGGCTTTGGACTGGTTGATGACCCAACACTGTGGAAGCAATAGCTGACCAGTATGTTAGGTAAGACCCAGTTGAAGGCTGTGCATGTAGTATTTCACCAGGCATGAGACAGATGGAAGAAAACTGGGTGTCTCAACTAGTGGAAAGAGCTTGGGGCTGAGACTGGTTTAGGAAGAGTCTAATCATGTCCACCATTTCCGGGGCATTTTCCTTTCTCTGTACCTGAAAAATAGCAAAGGATCTCTTGACATCACAGGGATCTTCTGCTGTTTCTCTGAGGATGGAACATTTCTGGCAGTGGATAAGTGCATTTTCTCTGCAGATTTTGACAAAATTTGAAATGATTATCTTGTGGAGGCAAGTCACTATAAATAATAACGACCACGCCAACTGTGGTACTTTAGGAGGAGCTCACAGAGCACTTTGCTTCTGTCAGAAGGGCTGTATGGATGTGAAAATTTAGCATCCCGGCAGGTACTTTTGCCCTTTTATTTTCCATTCACGAAAGTAGGAAGCAAGATTGTTATTATTCACGGGAAAGCAGGTGATAACTTCAGTTTCGAGCCCTTTACCTGCAAGGTCATTTTCAAGAATCGAGGATGTTGATGTGGCTCTCCATTTTGGTAGATTCTATACATTTTGTAAAGGTGAGGGGTTAACTGCAATTGTGAGAGCCCTATCACTGCCTATTCCCCTCTGCCAAACTCCTCTTTGTGTCAGTAGTCAAAAGATTTTCTGGCTTCTTCTCAGAAGACTTATTATTGAGAATTTATACCTGTATATGATGTATCTTGATTCTTGTCCTCTTTTCTATATTTTTAGCTATATATTTTTGATTGTCTTCATGATAAAATGATTTTATAATATTTTCTCTAGAGAGAATAAATGGAAATTTTATCATCTTCTAGATGAGTCAGGATGTATTTCTGTGGTTTGTATCACTGTCTTGGATACACCATTACTGGCCATGTGGTATAGGAATGGCTCCTAGAACTATCCTTACTGGTCACTCTGCCAGCACTCAGTGTTGGGATATGATTGTGCCAATGGACCCTGCTCAGAAAGTAGATGGTAATGTAGGAAAAAACAGGGCTTGAAAACTTGCACAGAGCCTTCAGTATTCCATGGGATAATCTTTGAGTTCTGGTTATACAAAAGCATAAGTGATAATTTCAATCCTCACCAATGCCTAGTCAGAAAAGATATTCATTTATACAGAAGCACTCAATAAGGTACAATACGCAATTGTAACTGCACAATATATACTCTCTTTTTCTTTTTTTCTATTTTTTAAATGTAGATCTTTAGAGTTGATTATAATTTTAAGTATTTCAAACCAAAGTTTGACTGCAGGCAGTTATATATGAGTTTTTTCTTAAATTTGATAACAATCCTTAATATGTCCAGAAAATTGCCGATAATTAGTGAAGCTAAAATAAACTTTTCTAAACTATCAATAATTTAAAACAAATTTCCACACACTGATCTAGAAGAATGATGAAATTTCCATTTATTCTCTCTAGAGAAAATATTACAAAATCATTTTCTTATGAAGGCAATCAAAAATATGCAGCTAAAAATATAGAAAAAAAGAACAAGAATCAAGATACAGGTATAAGATATACAAGATAGACAGTTATAAGTTCTCAATAATAAGTAAAATCATAATGTATACCTAATATAAACCAATAAATTTAAAAACATATAGAGCATTTTAAAGACAAGTCAACCAATATAAAATTGGTTTTTTTTCAAATCATGTAACTTTTCTGGATTTCATGAACTATTCTTATTGGTTATCTTTTGGAGTTCATAACTGTCATCATTCATATTTGTCATCAACAATGCCATTTTCTATCATGAATTTTTTTCATTCTAAATTAGCATTCTTTATTTTTTTGAGACAGGGTCTCACTTTGTGGTTCAGGCTGGCCCTGAGCTCAGCCTCAAACGCACATCACAGCAATCCTTCTGCCTCTGCCTCCCGAGTGATGGGATTACAGGCATGGGCCACCATGCCCGGCACTGCGGTATGTGGTACTTATTACTGCTGGGTGTGAGTCTCCACACTCAATACTGTATGTGGTTACTGGGGGAATTGAACCCAGGTCCTTGCACTTACAAGACAGGCTCTGGAACCATTGAGCTAAATCCCCTGCCCAATTAGCATTCATTCATTTTGCATCTAACTCTGTGCTAGGATTTGAATGTCTTCACCAAAACTTATGTTGAAATTGGACTCCTGCTGTGAAGTACTATGATGCAGAGCTTTTAAGAGATGACGAGGTCACATAGGCTCTACCGTTGTGTGTACAATCATAATACATTCATGGATTGTGGATTAAAAGCTTAATGAATTATGCTGAGAGTGTATCTTTTTCAAAACCTAATCTCACTATATGCCTTTTATGTCCCCACCTTGTCATATAATGTCCTAGACTTCTCAGCCTACGAAACTGTAAAGAGTTATCTTCTTTATAAATTACCAATCTAAGATATCCTGTTATATTAGGAGAAAAAGACTAAGAAGACACTTTGCACATGCAATTTTTTTCATAAAATATGCCCAATAAATGTATAGATTTCAGAAGTCAAGAATCCTACTTCTGCCACTTCTTGCCAGAAGTCATATCTCAAACACCTACAGGAGGCTGGCAATGGCTTCCAGGGTGCACAGAGTGTCTGTCCGAGGGGCATCTCCTGCTGAAGGGCCAGGGCCACCTGTTCCCAGCAAGAACGGACCTCTGGGCCTGTTAGTCCTCAGCTGCCAAGTTACTGCCTTTCTAAGAGAAGACGACAGTAATGATTTTGATGTCCAGTCTCCTGAATTTTAAAACTTAATACATACACACTGTATGTATGGGCTGTCATTTTACACCTTCTCTGGAAGTAACTTTGCTTTACTTTATTTGGGAAAAATAATCTATGAATACCACACTTTATTGCTGATAACAGTCCCTGCTTAGGCCTCTCGAGAACTCCCCCTGGGGCTGGACGCTGTCTCAGAGAACAGGAACTATGGAGCTACTAGGATCTGGCCAGCTTGCTGTGCTAACATCTCCTGCTAGCCGGCTCCTTGCTCTCTGGGATTTGTACAGACAAGGAAAGGCACTGTGCCTAAGAAATTCTTCCAGGCCCAGGCAGGCCAGGGGGACCAGAGGAGCAAGGGCAGCAGAGGCCATTCCCACGAGAGTGGGTTTCTTTCTGTGGTTCTGAAGGGCAGGAGTCTGGGGAAACAAAGAGGGAATGGCAAGAGTTAACGTGATAATGTCTGCTGATTATTTTAAGCCGCGTGGAGGAAAAAAACATTATAAATAGCAAGGGTCATAACAGATTCAAAGGGTAAGTGTATTGATAGCCTTTTCCTCTTCCTAAGATTTCTGATGTTTCAAAACAAGATTATTTTGGGAGTGCATCTATTTTAATTCAAATGATTCTTCTTTAAACACGTTTCATGGTGAGAGAGACTACCTCCTTCTTGTTCTCTCTGGCTTTTTCCACGGAAAGGCAGAGCTCTGGTTTCACACACCTCGTGCCGGCCTCGAGCCTTTCAAAACCTTTCTGGGCATCACCCAACCACCGTGAACATTAGCAAAGGCCTGGCTTTCGGTTGGGCTTGATATTATAATCCCCCAGAATCCTCCTTGTTTACCGCTTGACAGCAGGTTTCATTTTGTACAAAGTGCTTTGTAACTTCCAGGTCCCAAAGCGTGACCCACGTGAGCACACACACACACACACACACACACACACACACACACACACACACACGAAGGATAGACCTTGATATAGGAAGGCTGAGCTCTCTCTCTCTCTCTCTCTCTCCTTCTCCTCTTCTTTCTGTTTCTCTCTCTCCATGTCACACCAAGCCAGGAGATGCTAAAGGGCTGGGGGGCGGAGTTCGACCTGAATGCGAGTATGGTCAAAAAGGGCATTTGGACTTTTCTGAGAAGGCTTGGGATCCCAGCCACGGCTGGTCCAGGGCCTTGACAAGCTGGTATTTCTTCACCCGCACCACATAGCCTCCCCTGATCCACACGACTCATGCCAGATGCTGAAGTCAGGCAGGCAGCTCAGATTCCAGCAGCTCCTGTTGCTCTCACCGGGATTAGCACAGGGAATGGCCGGCCAGAGTCTGGGGCTACATGGCCTTCTCTTCTTCCAGCCTGGCTGTGGTTATGTCTTTGCAAGCACTTATTTTTTAAAAACTACTTTGCTCTCTGGTGGACAAATCTTCCTCATATTCTCCTTGCCTCTTCCTCTGATTTTCCTTCTGCTTCACCATGCTCGCCTCAAGTGTGAGGCCACTTGGCCTAATTCTGATTTCTACTGAGATATGAAGTCAGACAAATGGCTCCCACAGAGGAAATGAAGACATTGCCACTGTTTTGGAGTTATGTTTAAGACATGAGGCCCAGTCGGCACAGGAAAGAATAAGTGAGTTTGCTGCTTCCAGGATGACACTGAAGCCCCATATAATGGGGAAGGGGTGAACCTATTTCCTTTTTCAATATGAACTACTGTTTAAGACTTAACAGTTTTAATACTGTTGCATGATGAGTTTGATGAAGGTGGGTGATCAGTTAGCAAAACACAGGCCTGGAGGATTTGTTATTTGTGTGTTTAACAAATACAAACTGATGATTCTTTTCTCTTGACGATCTGGAGGACTTTGACAAAGCCCTGGCCTTATTGTCCTAAAAGCATGGCTGCAGTGCTTCCTCAGAGGATCTCAGGATGGATGGCAGGTGGTCTAAAGAAGGACAAAAGTTACATGTTACGTAAAGCACAGTAACTGAAATGCAGGGGTGTGAGAGAGGGCATGATTCTGAAATGTATAAACCATCCTCATTGAGAAGTTAATCCATGGATTTCATAGAGAAATATTCTTACAGCAGTTTAAAAGTCTTTGGGCATTTATAAGTAGAATGCTCTGATGTCTAGAACTTGCTTAACATACACCAAAAACAACAACAGAAAGTCTGATGTGTGTTGGGGAAGAAACAGATAAAACGTGATTCCTAGAGAGCTTAGAATTATTGAAGTCAGGGATGTGAAGAAGGAGGTTCACTGTACTGTTCTTTTGGTTTATATGTTTGTCATAAATTTTCCACAATGTAAATCCTCCCTATACATCTAAAACAGTTACCTAGAAACAGATAAACTATGAGATGAAACTAGCAAGATCTTGGAAAACTGAAAAGGGAAGATGTAGGGGGAAATTATGGAGGTCTGATTAGGTAGATAATGTGCACAAGCATGCAGTTCATAAAAAAAGAAAAAAAGTCCTGCCTCAGAAAAGGAGAAAATCTTTCAGTTTTACTAAAATTATTACAGAAATGTAAATGAAAATAAGTTAATACCTTTTTAGTTTTTATAAAAGATACAAGGACTATATGTATTTGTGGAGAACTATATGATGCTTTGATACATATATATATATATATATATATATATATATATTATATAATGTTTAAATCAGGTTAAAGATGGCTATTTCCTCATTTATTATTACTTTTTTCTTCTAGAATTTTCAATGTTTTTCTTCTAGAATTTCTGAAATATACATCTCTTTTCTCAATAACTATACTGTAACAGAACTGAAGAACTTATTTCTCCTACCTGTTACTTAATATTCTGTGACCTAATTCTCTCCATACTGCTCTCCCCAGACTCTAGAGGCCACCATTTTTCTCTCATCTCAAATGGAATTAATGTTTAGACACCATATGTTATTTACATCATGGAGTACTTGTCTTTCTATACCTGGCTTGGTGGATACCTGTTCTATTCTCAAAGAACAAAGACTGAGAGAGTATGCTTTTCTTATTGAAGGCACATGAGCATGTGGCCTCCCATAAGCACTTCCTGAGAGTGCAGACTGGGACAACTTTTTGAAAGGGAAATTAGCAGTGCAACTTCAACAACCCGAGGCTTTTTCCTATCCTGTGAGGCAACAATTCCACTTCCAGGAATTTCAAGTGAAAATGTGCTCAGTGATTTGTGATTTATGTAGACAATGACTATGCTAACATGGTTGAGGGGGCTAAAACCACTTAAAAATCACCCACATGTCCAATAATAAACAACTTCTTCAATAATTTTCAGACAATTACATTTTAATTTATTTCATAGGCATTTATAAAAATTCTCCTATATGCTAGATACAGAGGATACAAAAATAAATCAGACATAGCCTGATCCTCAAGGAGTTGACATGGCATTGGGGACATGGACAGATAACAGGTGACCAGGGCTATTTATATGGGGAGAATCTGCAGATATTAAAAACAGAGCTTGCATGGGATGGTTTTGCTTTAAAGTGAATAAAGGTAAAAAATAGTACATCCAGCCTTATATACAAATATTTACACAAAATATTAAATATTAAATAGAAATATGTAAAATATTAACAGGTTTACCTCTAATTGTTGAGAGTAGATTTTTTTTTTTTTTGGTGCTACTAGAAATCAAACTCAGGACCCTGTCCTTGCCAGGCAGGCATGTAAAATTAGCTACATCCCCAGCCCATGAGTGACTATATTCTCCTATTTTTTTCTCTATGCAAAAGATGTAATTCTATAATTAGAAAAAATAACTATAGAAAAGGGAAAGGTGTTACATTAAATGAATGCTTATTGTATGTGCCTCTATATACTGATACATACATGTATATATACATATACACATATAAATACATATAAATCATGCATGTGCTACATATATATATATATAGTCTATGTAACAACTTTAAAAGGTAGATTTATTTTTACTTTCTAAAAAGCTACACATTTATTTTTAGTAAGCTATACATTTACATGTTTCCGTAATCATAAGAATATAAAATGTTAGATAGTGAGAAGTTGAATTCCCACTCCTTTTTGAACCATGGTAGCCAATATCCCACATCCTCACATCAGATGTAACAACTGTCAAATTCTTGTGAGTTACAATGAGCCAATAAAATATATATTTTTACATTCCTCCTATATTACCCAAAGGTAGCGTACTGTAGACACCAATTTCTATCTTATTTTTCTTACTAAAATAAAACCTATCCTTCATAATTGTAAGGTTAAAGAACTTGTTCATTTTGATATTGCCTGCATGGTATTTTATAATAGTGCAGGACTTATAATCTGATTAGTTCTGCTGCAAATGAGATTTGTCTAGTTTTTCCTGTGAATGTACATGGCTTCTAAAAGGCTAAGATTTGCTTCAAATCGAGTTTGCACATTTCTTTTCCCTATTAGTCTGAATGGGATTATAGTAGAATATAGTCTGGTTTAAAAAGAAATCACTTCTACTCCTCCCACTTTATAAATGAGGAGAGAAAAATCAGAGAAATTCCAGATTGGCCAGTGTCCACACTTCTGGGAAACAATGGTTCAAGTTCCCAACACCAAGCCTGTCAGAGTCGGAGCCTGTGGCATTTCCGGTCTGAGCTGTACTGAGGGATTAGCATCCCAGACACAATGAAAAAGTGAACAGAGAACACAGAGTTTGCATAAAATGGGAAATTAATAAATTATCAAAATTATTTAAGGATGGAAGAGGAAACTGTGGAAGTTCCTAGATAGCTACAAGTAGAAAAACTAGTGGTGAAGGATTTGAGAGTGTGACCAAAAACTCAGAGGAGTTTGGATCAGGCATTTGTTCCTGAATATGAAAAATCCTGTGTAAAAAATAGTAAGCAGTCTTTTCTTGAACTCAGAGAGAAGGCAGTACTTACCCAAGATTCTTCAGTATGCTGTTGTCCTGTTCTGGGCCAGCAGGATGTAGAATGGGCCAGGGGGCTGAGCTGCCGGTGAGGGATCAGATGGGAGCTCTGGGGTGTGTTGGTTCTGTTTGTCTGTAAACCACATGCAACTGTGACTCATTCATGGGGGAAATGAATTAAGAGGCAAGGAAGCTGGGTGACCAAACAGAGAGCCTACTTCTGTCCCTTAGGGAAGGGTGGCTAAGGACTTATAAGCAGAAACCACCTTTCTCCCCTCCACTCTCCCCTGCAAGGAGTGAGTGAGATTCACTTGCAGACCAGGGTTGTCAGATATAGCACAGAACAGTCAGTTAGTTGTATTTGACTCTTAGATTCCAATGACATGTGTTTGTTTTGTTTTGAGTTTATCATGCAATATTTTTATGTGCTAACCCTGTCCATTCTACGAGAGGGATCCCACTGAGACACTCCTGACCACATCCATTCTTCTCCACACACTTCCTAAACAGAGGCAAAAATATTTAGGGGAGGCGTGATGAGGAAGTTCTGTCAACTGTTGTGTGCAGCTTAGAAATCAGGATTTCCATACAAATCTTACTTATGCATTTATACACAAAACTATCTTCAGGTACTCTTCAGGCTACACAAATAAAATATCTTGGAAATTGTGGTCAGCATCTATAATTACAGCTCCTCAGGAGGCTGAGGTAGGAAGATCACAAGTTCAAGGCTAGCCTTGGGAACTTAGCGAGACTTTCTTTAAAAGAAAGTTTTTATAAAGCTAAGATGTAGCTCAGTAGTGAAATTTTTGCCTATTAACTGGAGGCCATAGGTTCAAGTTCCAGCACTTCAAAAAAAATTCATTGTAATGAAAACAGATATAAATAGATACATGTGCTTGTATGCATACATACAAATTATTATATACATTTAATTTTGTGTGATTTTGACAAAAGAAAATGCTAACTTGAAACTTAGAGAACTATCAAACTTCAGGCAGATGCTTTTCATGAGAGAATCAATTTCTTAAGCCTGTAAACTTAAAAAATATTTAAAACAGCATAAAAATAAAGCACAAAAAGCATAAAAAAGTATTGTGTGTATGTGTGTATATATATGTATATATATATATGTATGGATATATGGATATATGGATATATATGTGCATGTATTCATATACATACATATATGTATACATGTCTACGATCAAATATAAATGTACCAAACTTAGTTTTTCATGAATGAGAGTTATCAGATTAAATTTTAAAATCCATTGTCAGTTATATCTTAATTAAACTGGGGGTGTGGAATCCATACATATTCTACTCACAAGAGCTATACTAAAACAGGACATAAGCTGGCTGAAGATAAAAGGGTGAGAAAAAATATTTACAAAACAACCAAAACAGAACTAGCTCATCACTACAAGTGTTAAATTTTTGAAAGTTGAAGAGTCAATATATATGGATAAAATCTTTAACTCCTCAAGAAGAAATAGTCATTGTAAAATATATCAAGTAACATAATCTCAAGATATAAAAAGAAAAATTTGACAGAGCAACAAGACTAAATTGTTGAATACAGATCACATAGACTTGTTTTGTTCTTTTCTTCAGTAGTTCATAGCTCAAGCAGACAAAACTTTATGGATATTTGAGTAATTAATCAAAAATTGATATATACTTTCTGTATCAAGACATTGGAGCATATACATTCTTTTGAATCACACAAAGATCAGGCATAAAAAATAATTGAAGAGTAGGCTGTTTTCTATATATTTCAAATAATCAACAACTAAGGATTCCATATCTGATCCCAGTACAGTAAAGAAACAGAAAAGCAAAAATAATTTTAAAACTTCACCTATTTTGAGATTTAAGAATATGCTTTTAAATAACTTATACATCAAAAAACAAATGAAAGAGGCTGGGGATTTAGCTCAGGTGGTACCATGCCTACCTGGGAA
Source organism: Petromus typicus (assembly GCA_004026965.1). Classification (NCBI taxonomy): domain Eukaryota; kingdom Metazoa; phylum Chordata; class Mammalia; order Rodentia; family Petromuridae; genus Petromus; species Petromus typicus. The sequence goes on along the minus strand of PVIR01038653.1, from coordinate 1,098 downwards.
GCATAAGGGCACAGTTTGATTCCTGCTAATGGAAAGACAGAGAGAGAGAGAGAGAGAGAGAGAGAGAGAGAAAGAGAAATGAAAATGGGTATTTAAAGATCTCAGGAGGAAGGAGAGCTTCCAGGGCTGGAAAATAATGGCATTCACTGGCATCTGTTTAGCTCCATACACTATCTCCAAAATCAATTAAGAGAAATAGGAGGTAAATTGGAGCACTCATGGCTCATACTTCAGTATCACCTGCACATGGACTGCAACACACTTACCTGGCTGTAAGTTGGGAAACAAACTCTATGTTCTAGTAGAGTACCAGCTATAGATCTGTGGGCAAGAGGGCAGAGGAGGTACAAGAGAATCTGTGAAAAGGGAAATAAAGAGAAGAATGGCTGCCATTTCAGAATCAGCCAGCAACAAATGTTGGTGAGGCTGAGGAGAAGAAGGAACCCTTCCCCACTGTTAGTGGGACTGTAGACTCATACAACCCCTGTGGAGATCAGTTTGGAGATTCCTCAAAAAGCTAGGATTGGAGGCCCTATTTGACCTAGTCATTGCTCTGCTAGTTATATAACAAAAGAATTAAAAGACTCATATCACAGTGACATATGTGCACCTATGTTTATAGCAGCTCAGTTTGTGATTGCTACATCTTGGAAACAACCCAAATGTCCATCAACTGAAGACTGGATAAGAAGCTGTGGTTCTTCTACAGAATGGAGTATTACTCTGCCATAAAAATGATAAGTTTGAATCATTTCTACTTAAATGGACATACCTTGAGGATATCCTCATAAGTGAAATCAATAGGTCATAGATAGGTAAATATCACATCTTTTCTCTAGTATGAGAAAATAAAGATGTAAATGAGTTCTAGAATTATATATTATATTTTGTGAAATAGAAAATACTCAAAGTGTAATACGGTGAAGGGGTAAAAATAATGAGATTATAACAAAAAAAAGGAAACAAAGTTTATGTATATAGGGGGTAGGGGTGGTAGGGTGGGTAGGGCTATGGGAAAAAATGGGAATTAAGTTGTGTCATATACTGGTACAAATTCTCATTGTTGTGTGAGTATATGTAATGTACCAATAAATATTT
>PVIR01038652.1:0-14409 GCA_004026965.1 Petromus typicus | reverse complement strand
AAAAAAAAAAAAAAGAAAACTTAAGCCTCATTGTTTCTACCATGTTTAATATCTTCTGGTGCTGAATACCAATTTTTAAGTGCAGCTTTTTCAGAGATATTCTGGATCCATCCAGTATGTCTTTTCTTAGCCTTAGGCTAAGTTAACTTTGCAGTCCGGATGGTTTGAAAAAGCAGATAAACAAAGACCAGGAAACCTAAAGAAACTCTGAGATGTGTTCCAAACAGAGCTTCTCTTTCAGGGCCAGCACCAAGGATTCTTGGGTGATTAAAGAGTCTTTGGGGCCGGGGATTTAGCTCAGTGGTTCCGGCGCCTCTTGCAAGTGCAAGGACCTAGGTTCGATCCCCAGTAACCACATAACAATACTGGGTGTGGAGACTCACACCCAGCAGCAACCAGTACCATATACCACAATGCCGGGCATGGTGGCTCACGCCTGTAATCCCAGCACTCGGGAGGCAGAGGCAGGAGGATTGTGATGTGAGATGGAGGCTGAGCTCAGGGCCAGCCTGAACCACAAAGCGAGACCCTGTCTCAAAAACCCTAAAAAAAAAAAAAAAGAGTGTGTAAATATTAGCTTGATTTTTGTCCTGGGCCTCATGTGTATAAAATATCTATAATGTAAGTAAGTTTGAAAATACTGTGGACTTTTATCTTCATTTTTCTGGCAACACAGCACATAATCACAATGTTTTTAGTGCTGAAAATTTTTCTTGAGCATTGTAATCATACCTTATTTTAAGAAATAAGAATGTAGTGTTAGACATTCTTTGCTGTTAAATATTTTGGGTTTTACTTGCTTATATACATGGGAACCCTTGTAACAATATGCATTCCAACTATGTTCAGAGAACACAGTAAGGAAGCACAAAGTAAACCAAGCCTTTGATAAGCCAGTTTTGTGTAGTCATAGGAAAAAAATGCAGATATAACCTCAAGTTGAGTTTTATATCACAGAGGGATACCCATAATGTGCCTGAGTTTCCAGAGGGGAAAAATAGTTCCAATGGTTTATTGAATCATTAGTACAATTATTATGGAGGTGACAATTGAGTTTGACTTTTTTAAAAAGTAGGAATTGAAAAATATAGTAGAAACTTTCAGGAAGAAACCATGTCAGCAAAAGCTTACATCTTTTGAGTACATTTAGGAGCAATTAAGGAATTGGAGTTTGGATAGGCTGGAAGGTGTTTCTAGGGTAGTATTAAATGACAGGCATAGACTGGGGCCATAGTAGCAGGACTTTCAGTGTCAACCTGAGTCCTTGGCACCAAACAATGACAAGAGTGCGAAGACTTTGAGTGGGGTGTGGTGTGACCTAGTCAAGCAAGGGGTCAGGAATGCATCTAGAAGGGAAAGTAAAGTCAATCCATCAACACAGAGCGGGTGATATTTTGAAAATACAAGTGGTAAAACTAGGCAGCTTCATGAAAGGAAAAGGAAGGAGTCGTGGAGTCCGAAATCCACATCAGAGAAATTTCAAATAAAAATAGGAAGTGACGAAAAAGACCCACTTAGGGCTAAAATAAAAGTTTAGATTGCAGTATGATCATGTTTGGAAGTTCTGAAGTATCCCCTGGGAATAGACATAGGGTTGCCACTGAGGAAAAGATCAAACTGAAGATTACAGTTTAGCAGTTGTCTATAGAAAGATAGAAATGGAATCTACCTGTAAAAGATTTTCAAATCTGTCTTCTTCCCTTCATACTCCTGCAGTATCCTGCTTCTTTAAGACATCACGGCTCTTACCCAGACTGCTGAAACAGTACCCAGTATTTCAAGTATATATTTCAGTGATCCTAGTCACATGTAATATAGTATTGAAGAAACAGAAACATACCTGACATTGACAATAAAAAGCATTTCAGCATTCTAACTTGTTTCCAGCTTTATATAGATTTGGGAATGATTTCTCTTTTGTTGCTTTGTAAGTGAGGAAGTAGAACACTGGGCAAACTAGATGGAAAGGCATCTGTATTTGCATTGTATCTTGTGTTTTGAATGGCAAATGTACAGGTACAGAATCTTCGAGCAACCATGTGGTCACACAAATTTGTAGAAATGACCAACTGGGAAGACCATCATGTTGCGCAGTATTGCAATGTGTATCTTAAATTTTTGGCAGATTTATCAATTCCTTTAACTGAAGTCTGTAAAGACATAAACAAATGATGTTGTTCCTAGTTCATGCAAATGTTTAAAAATTCATGATTAAAATTTTTCCCAGATTTTTCACTATAGAGGTTTCTAAATTTTAAATATATACATCTGTGTTTAGCTTTTGTTTCTTAACTTTTTGTGGGTGGTGATTTTGCATAAACAAAACATTAGAGGTCAACGCTTCACACAGCAGTAATACAGCTTATTTTCTTTTTTTTGAGACAGGGTCTCGTTTTGTAGTTCAGACTGGCCCTGAGCTCAGCCTCAAACTCACATCACAGCAATCCTCCTGCCTCTGCCTCCCGAGTGCTGGGATTACAGGCATGAGCCACCACGCCCGGCACTGTGGTATGTGATGCTGATGGCTGGTGGGCATGAGTCTCCACGCCCAGTATTGTATGTGGTTACCAGGGAATCAAACCCAGGCCCTTGCGCTAGCAAGACAGGCGCCGGAACCACTGAGCTAACTCCCTGGCCCACAACTTATTTTCTATGACTTTCATTCTGACAGTAGGAACCCTCACTCCTGAGGATGACTTGGCACTTTTCCTTAACACTGGCAAACCAGTTCAGGGGTTTTGTTTCATTTGCTTTGTTTTTGTTTTTGCAGTGCTATTGAGGATGGAGCCCAGCACCTTCTGCATGCTAGGCAAATGCCCTAGTACTAAGCCCTATCCCCTATCCTGAAGGTTTCTTTTTTAACATTTAATTGACATATAGTAATTATACATATTTATGGGATACAGAATTTTATTTTGATACATGTTCCTGAATGATTACATCAAATGAATTAGGATAGCTGTCATTTCAGACATTTCTTTGGGCTGGGAGCCTCAAAATCCTTTCTTCTAGTTGAAATACATAATTAATAGATGTCTTATTTAGTAGTTATTTTGCTGTGCTACCTTTCAAACAGTAGAAGTTATTCCTCTTATACTAATGCGCACCTGTACACAGTAACTGTGCCTTCTGCATTCCCCCAACACACACACACGTATAGATCCTTTCCAGGCTATTGTAACTGCTGTTCTACCTCTGAAGGTTATTCTTCTTTAGGAAAAATAAACTCTCCCAAAATGTTTGACTACTTAGCATCAGAATAGTTCCTTACTTTACCCTCTATTTATGGTGGTCCACAGCCTGACTTCTCCCATATAGAATGCACAGGTCTCTTTGGTATGTCTCTGGGCCACAAAAGAGACTGTAAACACAGATAGTTTAGGTTGAAAAAAGTTTTGCTTGAAAAAATACAAGAAAGATTGTCTTATAAAGAAAACAATTAGTGGGTATACTGCAGAGGAAAATGATATAAATAGGATGGCCTCAGGGACACCTGGCAACCTTGGTCAATCCTAGCTTGAAGAAATTATGCTGGGTGCTGTTAGGAAGATACACAATGCTATCGGTCAGATTAGAACTTGCTTTTGAAGCCAGTTCACTATTTTAAAGGAAATATTTAAAAGTGGGTACTGGGTGTGGGTATACAAAGCAAAAGCTGTATAATTTTGCCACTTGAAAATGAGGCTTTTCGCCATACTAGTTATGATGTAGTCATTTTAGATCTACTGACCAAAAGTGTGATATTGAAAGCTTTTTCCTGTCAAACACCCATATAATTCTTCTGGATCCTCACAAACTCAGAGCTTTTAAAGAAATTAGGATGTGCCAGATGACACTGGCAAATAGGCTAAAAATGCAGTTCTTTAGGGAAGTTTTATTCTCTGAAGCATAGCTCTGGAGATGTTTCCTTCTATTTAGCACCTTTGGTCTCTCCACCACTGTGAGGATAGACTCACAGTGTCTAATGACGTGATACGTCATTACCATAATGGCTGTTATGCCAACCAGGATTCTGTTACTTTCTGGGACACTTGAATTTCCTGTGCTTTGTGTGACCATTGCCACGTATTAACAGCATCAGTTGTAGAGGAAAATCATATACAAAGTAGTAGAAAACTTTTCATAGAGGAAAACACCCAGTTTCAAGACAATGTTCTTGAACATTCTTTCTCCATCCAAGAAAGGTTCAGAGAGTGTCAGAGACTCCTGTGCTCCAAAGCCATTTTGACAGAGCCTTATCTAGTCCTTGTGCCCTGTCATTTTTTATCTGGAGCATATCTCTCTTTTGTCCAGCTGTATGCACATGTTTTGAATGCTTTCACCTCTATGAGGAGATAAATAAGTTTTAAATCCTATTCTTTGTTGAGATCATTTGTTCTTAAAGGATTTGCTGTAGGGAACTAAATTGCAACTTTGAAAGATAGGCTTTGAAAAAGAGACCACTAAACTCAGCAAAATTGGGATTTTTGAAACGGAGTCCAGGCCAAAACAAATTGCATCTGGATCATCATGCTGAGGATGGAACAACCTTGTTCACTCTTGTTTATTAGTTTCCCTACTCTGGGAAACTATTAAGAGTGTGGCCCCTTGGGTCTCCATCACTTACAAGCTGATATGTTTATTTAGCAGATGATTTATCCCTTTGTCTCAATTTTTTCATCTATAAAGTACAGACAATAATAGTGTCTAGTTCATAGGATTGTTGTAAGAATTGGATTCAAGCAAGTTACTTTATAGCTGGCACATGGGAAAAGTTCAGTAAAAATGCTAGATTCATAGAATGTCAAGGATAGTTGCTGTAGATTTGCATAACAATCTTATCTTGCAGTCCCTGTGACAGTCCTTCCTTCCTGTAACTCAATAATAATATCAGATGTTTTTATGTTGAATTTCCTCTCTCCTTCATTCCACAGCAGATTACAGAAACATGTCTGCATATGTAGGGTCTCCTGGTTCGAGGCACACGAGACTTACAGGCCATAGGGGCTGACTGACCTCCTGGTTCTTCTCTCTCAGGTGCTGGAAAGCTTCAAGATCATGGACTACAGCCTTTTGCTGGGAATCCACATCTTGGACCATTCCCTTAAGGACAAAGAAGAGGAGTCCTCACAAAATGTGCCTGATGCAAAGCGGCCTGGGATGCAGAAAGTTCTCTATTCCACAGCCATGGAATCCATCCAGGGTCCAGGCAAACCTGGAGATGGAATCATTGCAGAGAATGCAGACACGTGAGTGTAGCCATGCACACATCCTGATTAGAACAGCTAGCATCCGGGGTCCGTGCCTGCAGTTACACCCTGTAGTGCGAGGAGGACCTGGAAAGAGTCCTGCCTGGTGCCATGTGGCTTTCACCAGCCTTCAGACCTACATGGGTGACTAGATGAGGGGCAGTTCCCTGAGTCATTGTTATTCTTTCCCCACGTCGTTTCCTTGCTCAGATGGCTCCATATTTTAACAGTGGCTGAAAATATTTTACCCCTGTTTACTATGTATTCAAAACATCTACCCTAAGAGGGAACAATAAACTCAATTTGAATAAATGTGCATCTAAGCAAATACAAGATGGGAATGATATCCACAATTTTATCTACATAAAGGGATTCTGTGATCTAGTCCTGCACCCTGCCAGATGTGGCCTCTCATCTAAGCCAGATGTAGTAGCAGTTGCAGGATTCATTTGAATGTATAAAGTACATATTGACAACAGAAACAATCACAACCAGTTAAAATCACTAAAAGTGCAAAGTGCGTCACATGTGCATACTAGAGGACCAAAAGAAAGAAGTCACTGCCTTAAGCACTTGCCTTCCACAGGTGTGTGTCATTTTTATAAAGAAAATTGACACTGGGCCACAGATTTAGCTTAGTTTTTTGGGTGCCTGCTTCCCAAGCACAATGACCCAAGTTCAATCTCTGGTACCAAAAAGAAAAGGAAATTAATACATATGAAATCTTATTCTATCCTTGTTTAAAATGCCAACTAAATATTCAATAATCAATTGAATAAAGTAATCTATAGATGTATTTTGAAGTACTACACAGCTATTAAAAATCACATTGCTACTGAATATGAGGAGATGGTTATTGGTTAGCCACTAAAAAATTCATGTTATATGGGGGCCGGGGAGTTAGCTCAGTGGTTCCGGCGCCTGTCTTGCAAGCACAAGGGCCCGGGTTTGATTCCCTGGTAACCACATAACAATACTGGGTGGGGAGACCCACACCCAGCAGCAACCAGTACCACATACCACAGTGCCGGGCGTGGTGGCTCATGCCTGTCATCCCAGCACTCGGGAGGCAGAGGCAGGAGGATTGTGATGTGAGTTTGAGGCTGAGCTCAGGGCCAGCCTAAACCACCAAAGCGAGACCCTGTCTCAAAAAACCTAAAAAAAAAAAAAAAAAATTCATGTTATAAAACATGATATTGATCTCCTTTGTAGATTAACACATTCACATGCTAGCAAGAGGAACTAGATGTTAATTATTATCACTATGGATGTAGAATTTTATATAGCCTCTTCAATGTGCTTTATTTTATTTCATAAAAATATCTCAGTAAACATATTATTTTGTCAGGAAAAAAAGCATCACATTTTAAAAAGTGTTATTTTATAATGCTCTAAAACTTCTCACTCCTAGTCTAGAAATGGAAATAATTTTAAAATTGAATTCTTCCCATCCTGTCTTCAAGCTGACAGTTCTGGAATGATTTGCCTCTGTGTAGAAGCATGTGCTTCTGGGTTCCTAGGAAGACTCATCAACTTATGTGAAAGCTGAGAGAGAAAGACAGGGAAGGAGGACATTGCCCAGGGTTCTTCATTTTATTGACTTGCTATCTATTTATTATTTTATATGATTTATAACTTTTCAGACTTACATACTCATATGTGTCCTTTTTTGTCCTGTCAACAGAATGGGAGGCATTCCAGCTAAAAGCCATAAGGGAGAAAAATTGCTTTTATTTATGGGCATTATTGACATTCTACAATCATATAGGTGAGAAATTTTGATAAGTGTTCTTCTTTTATTTGAAAAGCAGTCCAAAACTGTTTTGGAAAATGTGCCAAACTGGGGTGGTTTTGCATTCTTAGCATTATCTTTCTTTTATGTTTAGGTTAATGAAGAAGTTAGAACATTCCTGGAAAGCACTTGTGTATGATGGGGTAGGTAACTTCTGTTTCTTGTTAAACTGTGTGTATTCTGATTTTTCAGATGCATCTGAGTGTGTTTGGGAAACAGCATCACTGGACTGTAGGAGTGGAGCAATCTTAGGCTAGCAGGGTGGTTCATATCTGAGAACATAAAACATACAAGTTTGAATAGCTATTCAAACAGATGACATCTGGCTTCCTGGCCGTGTTTCCACCAGGATGGCAAAGTGGTGGTTATTTCTGTGTGAAATGCAACGATTCCAGTCACAAGACAGTAGGGAGAAAAAGGAGACCTCTTTTCAAACGCACTGGGAAGATTGAGGCTGTTGAAATTAAGTTCTCAGAAGACCAAGCTACCAAGCAGTTTGAGACCTGGTTTTGATGATAGAAACCTTGGATTTGAACTCTGCCTGCGCCACTTGACTGTCCGAGTGATGTGGGCCCAGGCTTATGATGTGGCCTCTCTTATGCTGTTTCTCATCAGTAGCCACGGAACCTGCCTGCTGTGAGAGTGAAATGCAGCACTGTGTGTTAGTATGCGTCACAGTGCCTGATACAGAAGAAGGACATGCGCAGTGGCGGTGTTTGTTGGTTTGAATGTAAAAATGTAGACGCTCTCACTCTGTCTCTTTCTCCCTCCCCTCTCCCTCCCTCCTGCCGTGCATGTGCGCGCGCGCGCGCGCGTGTACACACGCACACACACACACACACACACACACACACACCCATCAGGATGTTAGGTTTGAACTCCCTGCTGCCAACAAAACATTTATTGGCCTAAGCTTCTCTCAGTTAATGACTGCATGTCACAGTTCCAGAGAATATAATGACCAGAATTTGATCACTTATTTTCTTTTAAGGTGTTAGCTGTTGAAAGGATAAACTACAGATACATTTTTTCAGTTGTGTGGAAGACTGTTAATAACCTTACATCTTGAAAGATCTGTATTTTTTTGTCCATGGGCTCAGGGCAGACTTCTGTCAGAATTCATTGTTGAACAAGAAATTCACAAATCTGGTTCTCAGAAGTAACCTCAGACTTATTTAGATCAGAGATTTGTCTAAGTTCAAGATGCTAAGTTAATTTAGTTTTACTTCCAGCTGAGAAAGGTAGGGACAGCCTTGCTAGCACTTTGAACATGGAAGGGAAAGGGGGCAAACCCCTGTTCCTCTGTCTTCCCCTGAAGTTTGCTGAGACAACATCTATACCCTGTTACCCACTGATGGGCCAGGAGTTAGCCCAGTTGTGCCACACCTGCCTGGCAAATGCAAGGTCCTGAGTTCACTGCTTAGTATCAAAAGAAGGTGATAATCCTATTACCCAGGGAGATTTTTAAATTTTATTTTAGGGCCCTGTCCTAGAGGTTGGCCAGATGCTTCTTGAGGCCCTACCCTTATCTACTTAAAATACACGTTTTCTTTGGTGTGTATATATATATATGTGTATATTTTGGTATGTATATATATATATGTATATATATATATATTGTTGTTGTTGTTATTGTTGTTTGTTTGCTTTGTTTTGTTTTGTTTTTTTGAGGCAGGGTCTGGCTTTGTAGTTCAGGCTGGCTCTGAGCTCAGTCTTCAACTCACATCACAGCAATCCTCCTGCCTTTGCCTCCCAAGTGCTGGGATTATAGGCGTGAACCACCACGCCCGGCACTGACACCTTTTTTTTATTTGTTCATTTTTAAAGAAAATTTCTATGTTAATTATACATTTGGGGGTTTTTTGTTGTTGTTTGTTTGTTTTAGTTGGTTTTGTTTTGTTTTTTGAGACAGGGTCTTGCTTTGTAGTTCAGGCTGATCCATTATATAGCCCAGGCTAGCCTTGAACTCATGACTGTCCTGACTGTGTCTCCAGAGAGCTGAGATTACAGGCATGAGCCACCACGCCTGGCTAATTATACATTTGTAACTTTAAAGCAATAATCAAGACTTCTTTTTGTTTGTTTACAAATAGGATCTTTATTGAGACAGTGTTTCTTCAGAGTAAAGAAAGTAAATATGGAACTCCTTTAAAGGCAAAGGCTACCTCTTGGTCATCTGCAGATACTCCTTGCAGCCCACTGATATCTCTAAATATTTGTTGTGAAAAGTGTCCACTTTAGGCAGAAACTCCCAGCATCCTGGGAAGTGTGCATGTTCCACTAAGGAATATTACACCAGGAGCAAATGTTTGCCATGTCACAGCCTTGCCAGGAGTCTGGAGGACCATGAGAACATGCCAAGGAAGGGCTGTACGTACTGTGTCCTTCCTCGTGTGTGCTGAATGCAGAGTTACAGATTCTGTCTCCAGATGTCTCCATCTGTTTCACAGATGAAGAAACTGAGGCCCTGAGTCTCTAGCTCTTACTGGGATCACACAACCTTTTAGAGTTAGAACTCACACCAGAACCAGGTCTCCTAACTCCTGGTCCAACATGTGGTTTGATTTGCTTTGGTTTTTTCCCATCTCTACTGTTAATACTTTGTAGCATCTACACTTAAGTTTTTAGAAATTTTCCTGTTGGAATCCATAAACTTGAACTCAAAATGGAATGCTGTGCATATCGGCAAATTTGCTATTTCTAGAAAACTACAACTTGCATGACCATTAATTGCATATGAACAGAGACAATCCGTTTATTCATGTATTTCCTGTCTCAGATTTGTAGTAAAATACGCACTATGGAAATGATCCCTGAAAGTATAGCCTTTAAAATGACATTTCAGTTTCAAAGAATCTCACCAAGCAGAGGAGAAGAGCTAATAGTTCACCTCTGTTTATCAGTAGATAATTCAGTATTGCTTCAGTTAGCCTCATCTCATAGGCATCCTCCTAGTGTCTATTCACGTTGTCACTTTGAGATGAAGCCAGACTCCTTCTTTAGCTGAAGTGACACTATTACCATAGAGTTGTTCTTTTTATTTATGTCCATGATTTTTATCTATGGTTAAGAACACTACCCTCCTTTCCAAATGACACTGGAAGCAATGGCTATGTGTTGAAAAGTTCCCCTAAGACTCTGTTACGGTTAAAGATCAGCTCCCTGAGGATGTAGCAAAGTCCTGTGGCTGTCTCTCTCTGTCCCCTGAAGCTCCAGGCTGTCTTGAGTATCTAGAGTCTTTGGGTTGAGTCTGTGTCCCATACCCTCCTCCCCACCCAGGCTCCCAGTCCAGTGACACAGAATCTTGCTCTTTCTACCTTCTGGCTACTGAGGCTCAGTAAAGAAGCCAGCAAGCACTTACTGAGATCTTACTTCCTACTCGAGCTGAGCTCTCCAGAGCTAATCCTGTTGTGCTTGGTTTGTCTTTTCAGGACACTGTTTCTGTTCATAGACCAAGTTTCTATGCAGACAGATTTCTAAAGTTTATGAATTCCAGAGTTTTCAAGAAAATTCAAGGTAAGATTCATATGAAAATTTCTTACTTTTAGTATTTGGTTGCTGATTTTACTATCTGCGTAAGATTTTTATTGGAAGAGGAGAAACTTTTTTCCTTTCATTGGTAGGCATTTAGTAAGTACAGTTAAGTACCCTAATCAGGTATTTATTGATGTAATAATCATTACTCTGTTCTTTGGTTTAAAAAAAAAAAGACTATGTGTATATGTCCAGCCATGTAATATATTAGTCACAAACATTATGGTATAATCAAATAATGGAACAGTATCCAACCAGTGGAAATGTATTAAAGATGTAGTTAGTCATATGAGCAATTTATTTCCATGTATACGATTATCCATGTGTGCATCTTAAATGCAAGCAGAATTCTAATGAAATATAAAACTATGAACAGTGGTTATTCCTAGGAGACATTCTCCAGATAGACCATGGAGGCCACAGACCAAGTCTTAGTGAATTAAAAATATTAAAGGAAGGAAGTTATCTTTTTTTTTTTTTCATAGTGGAATGAGTCAGTAAGAATGAAAACTGGGGGGAAAAAAGAATTAAAACTAGAAAACTTTCAAATCTATGAAAACTAAATGACATACTCTCAAACTGCTGATAGGTTAATCACAGAGGATATTGGAAAAAGTCAGAGTCAAAATGAAAATGTCCTCACAAAACCCTCGGGATCCTACCAAGGTGACACTCACAGAGAAATTTATAGATATAAACTCCCTTTTTCAAAAATAAGAAAAAGGGATTGGGGATTTAGCTCAGTGGTTCCAGCACTTGCCATGCAAGTGCAAGGTCCTGAGTATGATTCCTGGTAACAAAAAGGAAGAATATAAAATTGGCATCTTACCTTTAAACTTTTAATAGTTAAAAACAGAATAGCAAGCTAAGCCCAAAGTTCAAATCACAGGAGTGTATGGGATTTTATTCTTTCTTATATTGATATTCAATTAAATTTTCTATAATAAATATATGGTATTTTTTAGTAAGTTTTAAAACTTTTTGAAAAGGATAAAATAACTATTACCCACATATTTTTATGTTGTCATTATCTATCATGAGGTCCAATTTTATAATTCCAAGCATAATTTTGCTGCCCACAAAAATTCAAAAAGTAGAGCCAGATGTGGTGGATCATGCCTGTAATTCCAATGCTCAGGAAGCAGAGGCAGGAAGATTGCTCTAAGTTCGAGGCTGGCCTAAGCTACATAACAAGTTTGGGGCTAGCCTAAACTACAAAGTGAAATCCTGTCTCGAAAAAAAAAAAAAGAAGAAAGAAAGAAAAAGTAGAATATCCATGTTTTATATTTAGATAGAACAAATTTTTCTTAAAATATTTATTAGCATTTGAAAGATACAAACAAAACAGTGACAATTATTCAATATCCCACAACTTTAAGATATTTAATGCTAATATTTTTATGTAGTTCCTAACAGTCTTTAGTTCTGTGCTTTATGTTTTCATGTAAAACTTGGGACTTGAGGACATAGCTCAGTGACAAGAGTGAATATTTAGCATGCAAGGGGGTCCAGATTCAGTCCTCAGTCCTGAAAAAAAAAAATACTGGTCATGTAATGGGTTGGAATTTTAAACATATGTCCTCTGTTTATCACATTGCATACCATGAATAGTTTCCCGTGTCTTTGAATATTCTACAAAAACATCATTGAAAATTTTAACAAAATGTTAAAATTATATGGGTGTGCCGTAATCTATTTTGCCATTCCATCAGTATTTGCAAGTTATGTACTCTCTCCTTTTCTAATTCATATTTTTATGAAAATAATGTCAGATTAATGCTGCATCTAAAGTAGGGCTGATTTATTTGGGATAGTTTCCAAGAAGAAATGATAGCATACTAAACTACACTAACTGTAAGAAGAAATTGTACCACTGAGGGATCCCACAGGTCTGCCTTCTACCAGCCCCCAGCCACTGCATGCTTTTTAAATTATGCTACTCTAATAAGTAAAAATCTATATCTGGTAGTTTTGTTTTGCATCTCTTGAGTACTGGTGAGGTTCAAGCATTACTCATGTTTAATGGCCATTTATAATTCCTTTGAGAATTGACCTTCATAATATTTGACCATTTATATTGAGTCCTTATTATTTTTCCAAATGATTTATATGAGCTCTACATATTAAAGATATAACCCCCCTTTTACCTTATTATTCAGAGGAAAACGTTGTTCAAATTTGACTGTCTCAGTGGCATATTGAAATTACTGTCAAGTTGAGACCACTATAAATTAAATTCTCTCCCTGTAGGTTATTGCATTTTTTGTGTCTAAAATGGAAAAAAACTGTATTTATTTAGACTGCAAGCCTATGTAAATACCAGATTGTGGTTCAGATTTTCGAGATTTTTCAGATCCTTTAACCTCGTGGCTGGGTAGCAAACATAAGCTTCCTTGCAGGAAACTGAGAGTTTATAGAGGATGCAGTTCTTTACTGTCTCAGCCTTCAGGAGACCCCTTCACAAGACTCCACATTTTGTGGGGTCTGTCTTTTTCTTAGTAGAATACAAATTATAAGTATAATGAATGGCTTCTTCAGTTCCAAAAAATATAGTATTACAACACATTTTCCTAATTTGTATGCTTTGTCGTGTATTTAAGGTAACAAGCCTTACTTCTTAAACAGTAAATTTATTGATTTTTTTTCCATTTTGATTTCATTGTCTCTTTTTTATAAGATTTGTCAAAATAGAATTCACTACCACAAAAAGATCTTTTAAAGTACACAGCGTTTCCTTACTGTGTTTACTGAGTTACACAGTCATCACTACTGTCTACTATTAGAGCATTTTTATTACCTGTAAAGAAACCCATAGCCATTATTAGTTGGTCACTATTCCTCCCTTGCCCAGTCCCTGGAAACTACTCATTTGCTTGCTATCTCTATGATGCCACCATTTCCAGACATTTGATGGGAACCATGTAATATGTGAGCTTTTGTGTTAACTTTTCTCACTTACCAAATTACTTTCAATATATATCTATACTGTCATATGTATTGGCACTTTATTCTTTGTATTGCTAAATAATATTCCCTTGTATAGAAACAACGTATTTTGTCAGTTGGTGGATATTTGACTACTTCCATTTGTTGGCTGTTGTAAGCAATACTCCTATGAACATTCGTTTACCAGGTTTTTTGTCGAGATATATTTTTATCTCTTATGTGCAACCTAGGCACAGAATGCCTGGGCTGGAAGATAACTCCATGTAAAATTTTAAGAGCTGGGCCGAGGATTTAGCTCAGTGGTTCCGGCGCCTGTTTTGCAAGCACAAGGACCCAGGTTTGATCCTCTGTAACCACATACAGTACTGGGCGTGGAGACTCATGCCTAGAAGCAATCACTACCACATACCACAGTGCCGGGCGTGGTGGCTCATGCCTGTCATCCCAGCACTCAGGAGGCAGAGGCAGGAGGATTGCTGTGATATGAGTTTGAGGCTGAGCTCAGGGCCAGCCTGAACCACAAAGCAAGACCCTGTCTCAAAAAAAAAAAAAAAAAAAAAAAAAAATTTGGAGCTATTGAGACTCTTTCAGAGCACCCACATTTTACAGTTGCACTGGCAATAGCTGAGGGCTCTGACTTCTTTCCCTCTGCATTAACATATTTTGGTGTATCTCTTTTAATCGTACTAGTGGCTATAAAGTACTATTGTAATCCATTGTGGTTCTGAAGTATAGTTTTCTAATTCCTGAGAATGTTAAACCCCTTAGTTTGTGCATATTTGCAAATTATTTCTTTCTTTGGAGAAATGTTTTTTCAGATCTTTTGTCTATTTTTTTTCTTTTGTCTATTTTTAGTTGGGTCATTTGTCTTTTTGTTGTTGTAAGAGTTCTTTAAGTATTCTGAATACA
>PVIR01038651.1:0-14413 GCA_004026965.1 Petromus typicus | reverse complement strand
GAACCTTGCTTTCCGGGGAAGGAGCCCAGGCCTATGGGCTCCAAGGGCTCCTCCACGCTTGACAGTGGCAGTACCCACATGCCAATCTAGGTTTTCATTTCATTTCTTTTTAAATCTAGGTTCCAATTTTGTACAAAAATCTCTGTGCATCAGACTCCCAACAAGCATGAGTGAGACATTGCACCCATGCTTAATCTTCTCATTTATTGCACAATAAAGCATCTTTATTTTCTGGACCTGACTAAAGAAATCTGTAGCCAAAATGATATTTCCTGAGCACATCTAAAAATACAGTAAGTGCAACTGTTATTTCAAGCTGCTGGACAAGGGACACCCTTCCAGGCCATGAGTGACTGGCCAGGCTTGGACAAGAAGCCCAACTCTGTGTAGTTAAGAGTGTCAGTTTTAATGGTCATAGTGGTGTTAGTAATGGTAGTGATATTAATAGTCATGAAATATTTTGAATATTTAATATTAGTGTTGTGGTGTTTTTCAGTAATATAGTAACTAATCCATACCACCATTTGTGTGTGTGTGTGTGTGTGTGTGTCTGTGTGTGTGTGTGTGTGTGTGTCTGGGTCTGTGTCTGTGGCTGTGTCTGTGTATCCTGGGGATTGAACTCAGAACCTTGCACTTGTGAGGCAGGCTCTGGAACCACTGAGCTAAATCCCCAGCCCCATAGCACCAATTTTTAATTTCCTCTCCTTTCTTTCTTTTTTTAGGCTGGAGGTTGAACCCAGATTTCAAGATGCTAAGTGAGGGCTCTCACACTGATTCCCACCCACCTTTTTTAAAAATTTAGAAACAATTAGCTTGGATTAGCCCTTGTCTGACTGTTTCAGGTTTTATAAAATCATTTAAAGTGTAATCTATACATTATCTCTCAACAGACTCCCAGATAACAATCTTTTCCCCCTGTAATGGGTGGAAAATTTATTTATCTCATTAGAGCTATGATATAAAGTTAGCCCTTGGGGCAAGAGGCACCCGCTGGCGGTGTATTTAAAATCTTACTACATGTAATAAAACATTTTGAACATAAACAGTTTATTTCTTATTTGCATCAGGTCAGCATTTTGGGGACAACACATTTTAAACAATGAGACAGCCATTCACCCTGACATCTGCATTTCAGGTATCTAGAGTTTCAGTTCAAAGAAGGTATAATCAGTTAGGGGAGACAGCAGTGTGCTTCCAGCCTGCCAAAGAAGTACAGGGTTGATTTCCAGCCGCAATTATCGAGCAAGGATGTGATAACCAGGCGCTCGCTGCAAACTTTCAGTTCCTCCTTGGCGGGGGAGTTATTACAGAGTTCCGCAGAGTCAGTGAGCAGCACCAGAGATCTCTCCCGTTGCAAACCAACCAGAGTAGTGCGAGGAAACCTTCTGCGTTCTCCCTCTGCTCTGCCCCCTACTTTATTGTCTACCTACAGATATGTTGTCCCTTGAGAAATTGTCTGATTACAGCAAAGGCTGAATCATATGAAACTGCCAGCATCTGACCAATGATGGACCAGTCTGACATACTAAAGTGGCGATTTCATGTCATTCATTCTAGCAGTTCTGAAATTAATTTAAGCAATCCATGGGAAAAGGTTTCACTTACATAAGACTCTTACTTTGTATTTTCTTTAGTAACATTTCATTTATATGATACAGATAGATATGTGTACTGCCAAATCCAGCTTATATGAGACATTTTTATTTTATTTTATTTATTTATTGGTGGTACCAGGGATCAAATTCAGGCTCTTGTAGTTACCAGACAGCCGTGGTGCCACTGAAATAGACCCTTGGCTCCTTTTTATTTTATTTTTTGAGACAGAGTTGCTGTGTAGTTTACTACATAGGCCAGGCTGACCTCAAACTCACAGAGCTCTTGCCTCGGCCTCCCAAGTGCTGAGATTACCAGCACTACACCATACCCACCGAGCTCCATAAGACATCTTTAAAACTCACTTCATATTGGTGGCATAAACCTGTAATCCCAGCACACAGGAAGTTGAAGTAAGGGGATTGTCAGGATTTGGTATACAGCTGGTATCAGAATGGAGCAATAAGGGGTCACCACTACTGTTGCCAGAACAGGCACCTGTGGTCATCGTCATAGCATATTGCGATCTAGTCTTTTCTGGTTGCACATGGTGTTATATGCATTATTTCACTTAGAGTCACAGTCCCTAAAACACTGACTCATAAAGTCATATGCAAGTATTTAAAAGGCAGTACCACAAAGGCTTAATAATTAACAGAGACATTGATGAGCAGAGAAAAGGAAGCGATATTCCATGTGTTTATGTAAACTACGTACTAGAAATGTCATAGCTGTGATTTTTTTCCTGGTGAGATTGTTGGGAATGATTTCTTAGGCACAGATGTCTGTCTTGTGGTGAGTTTGGAAACTGATGTGATTAATAGAAAACTCTTGTATTTATAAATGGAGCATTTCCACCAATGAGCTACTCATTTTATAATAATGATGTTATAACCAGATTCCCATGTGCTATCTCACCCAAATTCTAACAATTTGATGAGCTCAGTGAAACTCCTGTCAGCAATTTTCTCTCTGATGTTTTTATCTCTGCTCTTAAACGAAGAGAAAAATGTGCGATGCAACTGCCTGGTGGCACATGAGTTAACTGGCCCCGGGATGAGCAGCTGTACACGTGGCCTGCAGCTGGGCTCTGGTGGGTAAATCTCTGTGCGGGATTCACACAGCTTTGCCTTCTGAAGCGCCTTTGCACTAACCACATCTACAGATCAGACGCTTAATCCTAAAAGTTTTAGCCTGCGGAGAACAGGAAGTTCAGTGATTTCCCCACTTGGTGGTAGGAGACAGGGTGCACAGGTGCAGCCTCTCGGTACAGATTTTTTTTTTTTTTTTTGAGACAGGGTCTCACTATGTAGCTCAGGCTGGCCTAGACTGATGGCGATCCTCCTGCTTCAGCCTTTCCCATGGGCACTTGCAGTGCAGGCTTGATGCAGCCCTGCCTTTTTAACACTTGGTGAGCCCATCCTGCTGTACCTCTGAGCAGCAAGGAGCTAGACAGCATCACTTTTGTGACCTACCAGCATCTCCTAGACAATAAAACTAACCTCATCTACCATCTTCCTCCCAAACCAGTCTTCCTGTTGGGTGCTCATTCGTTTTGCCATGATTAATTCTCTGCCTCACCACCAAGTCATGCCATCAGTCACACCCAGAGCAGCCACCAGGCTCTCTGGATTCTTCCCACAGGTCTCTCTGCCCAGTCCTTGCTCTCAGGACCTACCACCTCTCATTCCATTGTTTGGGCTCTTCCAGGCCACGATGCACACACAAAGGCCACTCCAAAGTGAGACTGCCCGCTGCCCATGGGGAAGGAGTCCCTGGGCCTCCGGCCTGGCTTAAATTTTCTTATCCCTGTGTTCTTTTATTCTTATTCTACAGATGACTGCTGTGACCTGGATTCCTGTGAGCTCTTAGTTCTCCTATAAGACCAGGGACCAACCCCCAGAGAGTCCTGTGAGTGTCCCAGGTCACAAACATCCGAAAGAGGCCAAGGTCCGCAGCCTGACGATAAGGCCGCACTTCCTGGGTCCTGGAAGAGAATTAGGATTTCCACGGAATAACTGTTTCTGTCCTTCTGTATCATTCAGCTCATGCAGTGGGTGTTTATTATTCAAAGAAATTAAATATTTTTACAACTAGGTTAACAACAGCAACAAGAAAGCATTCATTGTAATTTTTTTCTCCTTCTCCACCAAGCTTCTTGCTTTGGGGAGTTTGCCTTGCTCATCTTTCCATCTCCAATACTGAACATAATGTGTGGTGCCAGGAAGGCATTCAGACAAGAAGATCTGGGGCTGAAGGCATTGTAGGAAGACTTCCAGGGTGATGGGATGAAATCCAGGACCCAGTGGCTGCTAAGCAAGTGCTCCACCACAGAGCTGCAGCCCCAGCCCCAGGGTTTTTAGAATTCGGACAAAAAAAGAAAAAAACAGAAAAGAGGAAAAGGAGTAAGAAAAAAAAGATGAGAAGGATGGAGCAAGAGGAGGTCACACTAGTGTCAGCACTACATGAAGCATATAACCATGAAAACAGGCCTCATTACCCACAGAAAGGCTACAAAGAATGTTTTCTTAACTCATTTATTAGCAACATTGGGTACTGAACCCAGGGTTTGCAGTGAGATACATCCCCAATCTTTTTAATTTTTGAGACTGGGTCTCACCAAGTCATGAGGTTGTCCAGGCTGGATTCAAACTTGTGATCCTCCTGCCTCAGCCTCCAAGGGAGCTGGGATTACAGTTGCACCAGCATGCTGGACCAAAGTGAATCTTTTTGCATCTTACAAGAAACGTAGATAGACTGCATGATGACTTACGGTGAAACAAGTATCCAGGTTTTCCCCAGTTTTCTGATGGTCTGGTGTTTCTCGGCACCTGCTAAGTATCTTCTTTCCCACATCTCCTTCTTGGGCCCGGCACTCCTCCTAGAACTCTCTTCTGGGTGCAGATCTCCTGCAGCTACACATTCGCTGCTGGCCGGTTGAAATAAACTTTTGGATAGCTGTGAAACTTTCCATCTGGAAAGTTTCCAGGCCTTGGTCCTCTGTGGCTGAAGCCTTCAGTCCTTGATCATACTGGGCTGCAGAGGCAGAGGTCCCCAGAAGGCCCCACCACCACCACAACCACCACCACCTCTACATGCAGTTGTGCCACCCTTCCCCTTGCGCAGGCGCAGAGGTGCCACAGGCCTCTGGGCCTCACTTCCTAGGTCTTGGGCTGCTGAAGTTGCAGCCTCTGAGACAGAGGAATGCCTGGTGCTTCCCTGAGCCGCCCGGTGAAGCCTGCAGTGTGGGCAGTTGTGATCTGCCATCTGCACAGCTACCCAACTTGATGCTCTTCTTTCTCAGTGTTTTAACCGTAACAAAGTTCTCACCATCATTTATTTTTCACCTTTGTTTCACCATTCTTCCTTGTCTTTGCATTGTCTGCTGTCTTTTAGGGCTGGTTGTATAATTTAGTGGGCTTCCCAGGAAAATGATGCAAGGTGTCCAGGAGTGCAATGCCACCTGTGGAGGAATGATGTCAGTCACCTGAAGGGAAGACCCCCTGATCTTCCTGCCGAAGCAAGTGTGAGTCTGGAATTATTACTTTGTGCTGCCTTCACAGAATTTTTAAAAAACTGTCCGGCCACAGCCTCACACAGCCATAGGTGGGGCTTCATCCGAGGTGGCTGAATCTGAGTATGTGTGGCTGAGATGAAGAGTGTGTGGTCACTAAATCAGTCCACTGTTTGGCACCACGCCAGTTCCAATTGCCTGGACAGGGTATAAAAGGGGCAGAAAGAAGCTGCAAAGCTCCCTCACTTGCTTTGCTGCCTTCTACCCGCCATGAACTATTTCTCCTCTATGATGCTCCTCTGCCAGCCACCCTGCCTTGGAGCCAGCCAACTATCAATGAAAACCGCTATACCCTATAAGCCACATGAACCTCTCCTCCCTTAACTGTGGGTGTTGGGTAATTTGTCTCAGTAATGAGACACCCTGTTTCTAAAAGGAAGAGGAAGGGAAAGTGTTGTAGAAAGAATTAAGAAATGTTATGGACGTGTACCTGCGCCTTATGATGAGTGTAGTCATTGTGCACTGCAAACATGTAGTAATACAAATAAAATAAAGTAAGAAGAGACCAAGAAGGAGGAAGAGAGAGGCAAAAGGAAGAGAAAACATATAGAGACTCAAATTATAGCAATTGCTCTGGAGGAAGTAAAATATTAATAGTGTCTAAGATTTACAGTGTTTAAGATATGATTATCTCCACTGTTACCTAGATAAAATTGGAATAAATGTATTTTTGTGTCTCTTGTTTCCCCTTTTTATTTTTATTTTTTGAGACAGGGTCTCACTTTCTAGTTCAGACTGGTCCTGAACTCAGCCTCAAACTCAGCAATGCCTCTGCCTCCCGAGTGCTGGGATGACAGGCACGAGCCACCATGCCCGGCGCTGTGGTATGTGGTGCTGGTTGCGGGTGGGCATGAGTCACCACGCCCAGCATTATTGTCACCTGCAAGGCAGGTGACAGAACCACTGAGCTAAAACTCCAGCCCTCCCTTTTGTAATTAGTATGTAGTTATAATATGTAATAAATACATTTGTGAAGGGCATCAGTACATATCCATCCTGACTCTGTTTACTCCCTCTCCATCCTCTCTGCCATCTCTCCCACCCTCACATCCCCTTCCCGTCTCCACAGTCTCCTTCCTTATCTTTTATCTTTTATTTTGCTCTTAAATTATTTATACTTCAGATTTCTAATACAAAATAAGTGTATTTTATGATAAATAAAAATTAATTTAATTAATTTTTAATATCCTGTTTCTTTTTTTCTATCATCTTTTTAAAAACCAAAATTATCAGAGCCTGCATCTAATAACACAGGAGGACGACACAAATATTTCTCAGTTCTAACACCTGGCTTTTGGCTCTCTTTACCTTGCTAATCCCAGAGCAAACAAGAGCTTCATGACTAACAGTAGCATTTCCACTTTTAGCAAACCTTCCAGCAAGAACAGATATTGATAAGATAGCAGTTAAACATTTTACTGCCCATCATATATTAACAAAGGTAAATTAGCAATTAAAACTCAGAATTATAAGTATTAGATTGGCAAGCTCTCACCTCTCTCCTCCAAGTCTGGTGGCAGAAAGGCTATGCCCCATAATCATCAGTTTACACTGATCACTAAATTAAGCAATCTTGCCTGCTCTTTCATGTATATTCACAATTCTGTTAGTCACAGTGTTTTGGGTAATTCCAAGTTTGATCTCAAAGCAAAGATAATCCTGTGATCAAACTTGAAAGAAATGAGTGTGGTTTATAACCATTCATTTTAAAGTGCTTCTAATGAGCATGAGATACCATGTTTCACTTCATGCTGGGGGTAGGAGGCAGATATTTGTAACCCCAGAATAGAGGGAGGCTAAGGCAGGGGGAGTGCAAACTGAAGCCAGGACAGGCATAAACAAGATTTTATTTCTTATTCTTTTTTTTTTTTTTGAGACAAGGTCTCACTATGTGGTCCAGGCTGGCTCTGAACTCACTCTGTAGCCCAGGCTGGCCTTGAACTCATAGCAATCCTCCTTCCTATTGTAGAATTACAGGAGTGTTTGCCAGGCCTCCCCCCATAGCCTGAAACATCCTGAGCCCCGGCTCCTTTGACCAGTCTTTTGTTTTAAACTGCAAGGTTCCAGGGAGCTTGTCCCACCTCAACAGATGGTGAGTACACTACGGAAGACAGTTTCGTCTGAAATGAAAAGAAGACCTCACATGAGCAGGCTCAGAGGTGGGGTACTGTGTGGGGAAATTAGGATGAGTGAGCACACAGCAGGGCAGTACTTCCGTAACTGCAGGAAGCCTCGGAATGGACAGAATTTTAGAACTAGAAGGAGTGTGGGTTCATGCCTCTTTTTTTTGTTTTTAATATTAGAACAGAGTTTTGCCCAGTCACTATTGCCTGGGCTAGGTTGGAACCTGGGGTTCTCAGCCTCGGAGAGCCTGCCTTTCACTTACACCAGGGAGCGCAGGGCTTATCTGATCTGCCTGTGGTTGTTGCCTGTGAAATGTCAACTTGCGGTCAGTAGGAACCGGCCTGGAGGATTAGTGAAGTTCCAGGTGCGAGTGCTGTTGATTGACATCCAGCCAATCACAGGGTTAGATGTGAGCTGAACCACCCAATAGGCTCATAGCTCAGACCCAACACTAGGAAGTAGAGGAGGAAGTGTTTCCCTTTCAAGGAGCTCTGGGCCTCGCCATTGTCTTCTGACATTTGTCTCCACTTTCTTCAGCCCCCAGCACAGACTCTGGGCTTCTGACCAGACTTGCACAGGAGACTGAGCTTCCAGGTCTTCAACCTTGTGTGCTATGAGTCCTCCAGCTCTCCAGAGGGCCGATGGCCATTTTGGATCCTTCCCCCTGGAATCCCAATGATAGCTATTTCTGCTTCAGCTCATGTAATAAATCCCTGGTATACAGATGCACATTTTCTACTGGTTCTTGTCCTCTAGAAAACCCCAGCACACCATGTAGGATTGCACAGCTTGTCACTAAAGCAGCCGACATGGAAACTTAGTGCCCAGCACCTCAAGCCCAGAACTGCTCTGCTCTTCGGTAAAAGCATCTGAGAAAGAAGGCATAGGCCTGGACTGTGTGGACCACACACAGTGGGCTGCGGGGTGTCGGCTGCCAAGTCGAGTCAGTGAGCTCTTGGGCTCATGTGTCCAAGTGTCAGGACGCTGAGCACAGCGGTGGCCCAGCTGATCTGCTGCTGGGGGCCCAGTTCTGTCCTTTGGGAGGACAGGGCGCTCACCAGGTCCGAAGAGGAGGACCAGATGACTCAGGCCAGGTGCTGGGACGTCACAGACTGGCTGGGGACAGTCTCAGCACAGAATGGACCCTCTGAGCAGCGGGGGAGAAAGGGCAGGATGTAATGCAAGGTGTTCTCATGCACTGTCTACGTGTGTGACAAATTCCTGCTCTTCATTTCTGGCGCAGATGTATCCTCGATTCCCAACCCTCAGACAACTACTTCCTTCACAATTGCATTCAGCAGAGAAGCTCACAGGGGTCTCAAAATTAGCAAGTCCGAGGAGGGTCAGGGACTAGAACTTGCTCTTCCCTCAAGTTTCCCTCCTCAGCAAACAGCCCAGTCGAGGCTTTCTGCTGGGAGCTGAGCTGCGAGAACTGTGCCCAGATCTTCGTCTCCCACCCTCCTTTCGAGGGCTGTGCGTTGCCTCCTGTCTGGCCTCCTGGCTGCCCTTCTCCATGCCCCATTCCACACCAGGCTGAGTCCTCGTTTCCCGGGAGGGAATCGAAGGTACGTCCCGGGTCTGCAGCTGAGAAGCTCCACTAAGGCGCTTTCCCCTCTGCGCCACTTGTCTCAGGAACACAGCCTTCTTCTAATCCTTCCTTGTGCCCCACGTTGGGAATTTAAAGTCTTCTTCCCTCAGTTTCCCTCATCGGGGAGGAGTTCCAGAGGCACCTGTTTTCTCTCACGCTATTTGGAGCACAATTAGACCACTGTGTCAGTCTATCCATCTCTTTCCCTATGGAGTTGTCAGCTACAGACTCCACAAGGGTCAGGCTGAGGAGAAGGGAAAGGATCCCGAGAGAGAGAAAACCTGAGCCAGTGACCACTGTGAGCCAGAGAGAGGGGAAGAAGAAGACACCCCCGTACCTCTGCACCACCTCAGATGGGGAGCAAGCTGGGGAGCTAGAGGTGCGTGGACAGATTTCACCATCTTCAGCACCGCAAGAGAAAGGGGAAGTCTGGACCTCCCCGGGCTCCTGGCTTGAGTGACTGAGGATGGCTGCTTCAGCCTTGGTTGCCATGGGGACACACACCATCATACAGCGGCTTGAGCGCTGTCAGTCATCCTAAGTGACTCACACGCTACTGTTTGCTGTATTGTTTTGGAAATAAAGACAACAAAAAAGTTTACATATTTAGTAAAAAAGCATTTTTTCCAAAGATTCTGGACCTACAGTTGGTTGAATCTGTATATGCAGAGTGGGAAGGGCTAGGTGAAAGGACTTTGAGGGTTGTGAAAGTGCACAGAGTAGTCAGACTCTCCCAAAACAGATCTATTTCAAGAAATAGACATTCACCTTCCCATATCTGAAAAAGACCTAAACATGTGCCAGCCTGGCATATATCTGTAATACCAATGCTGAGGAGGCTGAGGCAGGAGAATCTCACATTCATAGCCACCCTAGAGTATAGAGCAAGTCTGAGGCCATTGAGATCCTTTCCAAAAATGAATAACATACATAGTGAGTCCAAGGTCAGCCTGGACTATAAAGTGAGACCTTGTCTCAAACAAGCAAATAAACAAACAAATGAAAAATCACAAAACTTGCCAAAACCATGTCACCCCTTATATAAAGAGGATCTTTGGATAAACTGTTGTCACTATCTTTAAGTATGAAAACTTTTAAAAAGTTTTTTATTTATTGTTTATTTTGGTACTAGGAAAGGGCACTCAGGGCCTCTGCTTGCCAGGCAGGCCCTCTGCTCCTGAGCTACATCCCTGGTCCCTTAATTTTTATTTTTATCAGTACATATTTATAGTACATTCGTTATGGGGAGTCAGCACAAGTATATAAGACATCTCAATTCTTCTTTCCTTTCCCTCTCATCCCCTCCCCCACATTTGTCAGTTGTATTCCCAATTGAGAAAGAATCAGTTCTATTTTGCCTTAATATCTATCTTTTATTTTGCTCTTTATTTTATATATCCTTTGGGTTTCTCATACAAAAGAAATTATGTAATAATTAAACTTGTGTGTCTGATTTCTTTCACTCACAGTTATTGTCTTGAGCTACATCCATTTTCAAAAAGATGACTCAAATTTACCTTCTTTGTAGCAGAGTAATATTCCATGGTGCATAAATGACACATTTTTTTCTTCATCTTTGATGGACACAGAGGCTGGTTTCATTATCTACCTGTTATGAGTTGTGGGGCTATAAACATAGGTATGAAGGTGTCACTATAATATGATGTCTTTCAATGTTTCAGTCAGATATCTAGAAAAGAAATAGCTTATCAAATGGAATATCTATATTTAGTTTTTTAAAGGAATCTCCACAGTGATTTCTATATCGCTTGTATAGTCCCATCCATAGGGAAGCAGTTTTTCTCCCTGTAGCCCTGGCAGGATGTGTCATTATTTAATTTATTGACAATGGCTATTCTTTTTGGAATGAGATTCAATCTCATTGTTGTTTTAATTTGCATTTTTCTATTGGCTAGAAACAGTGGACAGTCTTTTTATGTAGTTATTGGCCATTTGTATTTTTAAGAATGTATTTTCATCTTAGTTGCTCATGTTTTGATTGGGTCTTTTATTGGGGGGAATCTAAATTTTTGAGTTCCTTATATTTTCTAGATACCAATACCCTGACTGAGAAGAAACTAACAAAAAGTTTTTCCATTCTGTAGGTTCTTCAGGTGGTGTCTACGCTCTGTTGGTGGTTTCCTTTGCTGTGTTGAAGCTTTTTAATTTGATACACTACCATTTGCTGATTCTTTTTTTTTTTTTTTTAGGTTTTTTTGTTTTGTTTTTAGTTTTTTTGAGACAGGGTCTCACTTTGTAGTTCAGGCTGGCCCTGAGCTCACGATGTAGCCCAGGCCAGCCTCAAACTCACCACAATCCTCCTACCTCTGCTTTGCAAGGGCTGGGATTATAGGCGTGGACCACCACAGCCAGCATTGTGGTATGTGGTTACTGGGGATCGAACTCAGGACCTTGCCTTGCCAGGCAGATGCCAGAACCACTGAGCAAATTCTCAGCCCCATTTCTTGATTCTTGATGTTATTTCTTGTGGCATTGGAGATCTGTTCAGAAAGTTCTTGGCTATATCCACGTCTTCAAGAGCTTTCCCTCTTTTGTCTTCTAACAGGTTAAGTGTTTTGTTCTAATATTTAGGTTTGACCCATTTTGATTTGTAGTTTAGTGCATGGTGAGACAGAGGGGCCTACCTTCAATCTTCTCCCTGAGGATGGCCATTTTTCCAACACCATGTGCTAAATGAGCTTTTCCCTCCAGCCTACGGTTTTGGTGGTTTCCATTTGTGGCTGATCAGATAGCTAAATGTGCCTGGGAGTCTTCAGGCTGCGCCATTGATCCACAGGTCTTGTCTGTCTGCCAGTGGGGACGCAAACTTCGGGAACAGCTGAGACGCCAGCGAGAGCAAACATGCAGTGTTCTAAAGATTAGACATCTGTCTGAGGACGACAGTATTCAAAGGCTTCTTTCTAATGGGTTCCTGGTACAAAATAAATCGGAGAAATGCCCGCGACAGTGGGTCCTGTAGCTGCCCCATGTGAAGTGCTTTACGGCACAGAAAGGAAGCACACGTAGGTTTGCAGAAGCCACAGACGCCGCTTATTCTGAGGCTAGCTCCCCGCTTTGTTGCTTTCTGCTTTGGAACCAGCTCTGAGTTAAAATTAACTAACCGGTCTTCCCCTTCATCCCTCCCTCCATACAAATCGTATGAATTTCAACTCTCCTCCCCCTCTTTCCGAGAAATTTCACTTACAAGTCTCTGTTTTCCATTTCCTGGGCACAAAATAAAAATAAAATAAGTAGTGGGAGGGAGCGCGGGTTGGATTGAGAGGCTGCATAACAGATTCGGAAGGAACGTTCCGGTTGTCTCTGTCTTCCTGGTGTTCGTGTACCCGAATGCCAGCAGACGGCTGACAGTCTCGTCTCTCAGGCAGGACGAGTGCTTACCCAGTAAGTGGCACCAAACAACTTACAGATTCATCTTTTCTGATTTCTCAACTGGGATCCTTATGAATGAAGCGTCGCCGCTGACTGAGTAACTGGAAATGAATATGAAACCAGAGGCTGCCGGTCTGAACCGCCTAAGAAGCAAATGCGCGCCTGTCCCTTCTGTCCGAGAAGCTTCCGGAGGCGGCACAGGCTCCTGCATGCCAGTGCTCCTGAGGCATCGGCAGGCTGCGGACACTATAGATCCAAGATTTTCTGTGGCGCTGTTCATTTTAAAGTTCTCCTGTGTTACTCCTTCAGTTAATGCACTTTCTTATCAGAACGTGTATTCATTTGGAAAATTCACTTTTCCTTTTTGTTTTATTTTTTTGAGACATGGTCTCTCTAGGCTGGCCTTGAATTTTCAGTGATCTTCTTGTCTCAGCCTCCCAAGTACTGGGATTAAAGACCTACACTAACAGTCCTAGGGGGAATTCACTTTTGAAACATTCACAAGTGTTCTTAGGTATCATGTTATAATTTTTCTGAATCAAAGTATCTTTAAAATATTACACAAAGGAGCCAAGCATACACTGTTATCATCTCAGTACTTGGGAGGCCAAAGCGGAAGGGTAGGAAGTTCAAGACTAACTGGGGTTACATAGAGAGCTCCTGTATCAAAAAACGAAGCAAAAAAAAACATACCAAAAACTTGAGATGAAGGGGCTGGGCTGGGGATGCAGCTGAGGGATGGAGCAGTTGCCTCAGTGTGGGAGGCACTGAGCTTATCTCCCAGAAACCCTACAAATAAATGAAAATAAAGTAAAGTAGTGCACGAGCATTTTCTTGTTTAGTGTAGGAAAAGTAAAATTTTGTCTTACAGATCAAGCAGTCCCGCTCTTGCCTTAGCAGGCTTATAAACAGCAGTCACTAAGATAGGGCGAATTTATGGTGACTAGGGACCAGGCACAGTTAAAAAGTAGCAAGGCAGCTAACCTGCCCTGTTGCTTTTTTCTACTTTCTGAAAGAAATTTTTGTGGAAGTTTCAGAATGATCACAATACAAAGTTGCTAACGGGGAACAATACGGGCCCCATGAGGTGAGGGCGGTCATTAAACTAAAAGGGGTGAAAATTTTTTGTCAGGAACCAGGAACAACTTATTCTGACAACTAACTCAGACTTAAGACTTACTACGATTTACTTACTTGGACTTGAGGATGTCTGCCCTGTCCTGTGGGATCAGCTACTGGGATTATTGCTGGACATTTGCCAGCAATATGTGAGATCTTAAACTACAAGGATTACTGCACTAAGATTATTGGCTGTGCGACTTACTAAGACTGGGATTTAAGGATGTCTGCCCTGCTCTATGTAACCTTCAGCTATAGAGATTATTGTGGGACTGCCCTGTATATGCATGCTAAGATTAGGGGTTGAAGGCATGGTACCAAATAAAGGGGTGGTGAGCTCGGGTTACGGGTTCTTCTGCTTCTGCTCCTGCCGCTGCCATATCTGGCCTTTGGCTGCCGCTGCTCAGAGTAGCACGAGTCGAGCCTGGGCTCAGCCTTTTTCCTCAAGGTTCTGACTTTGTTGTTTGTTGGTTATTAATCTTTTAAATGTGGGACTACTGGGGAATTGGAGTTCACCCCAAG
This sequence comes from Petromus typicus, assembly GCA_004026965.1. Classification (NCBI taxonomy): domain Eukaryota; kingdom Metazoa; phylum Chordata; class Mammalia; order Rodentia; family Petromuridae; genus Petromus; species Petromus typicus. The sequence goes on along the minus strand of PVIR01038651.1, from coordinate 503 downwards.
GGTGCTGGCTGCATCCTCTTCCTCGCACAGCCACAATTTTTCATGACAATTTTAGTAAAAGATAGCAGTGCACACCTGTAACCTCAGCACTGAGGGAGACTGAGGCAAAAGGTCAAATCTGAGACCAGCTGGACAATTTAGTGACTTAGCAAGACCTTGTCTCATAATAAATATAGGAAAGAGGAAGTGGTATAGCTCAGTATGAAGACTCTGGTGCAATTTTGTTTTATTTTTGAAACAGCATCTGGCTATTTAGTTCAGGCTGGCCTTGAACTCACAGCAATCTTCCTGCCTCAGCTTCCCTAGTCTCAGGATTATAGGTATGTACTACCATGCTCTACAGTGAAGGCCTTGATTTCTAAAATGAAGGCAATTTTTTTTTTTAATCACAGATCAAACTCAGGACCTTGCTTTTGCCAGGCAGGCATGACATCCTTAAGCCAAGTCCTCAGCCCTCTACCTGTTCCTTTTTGAACAAAGGTGGGTCTATAATTTAATAACAC
>PVIR01038650.1:0-14400 GCA_004026965.1 Petromus typicus | reverse complement strand
GCCTGTAATCCCAGCACTCGGGAGGCAGAGGCAGGAGGATTGTGATGTGAGTTGGAGGCTGAGCTCAGGGCCAGCCTGAACCACAAAGCGAGACCCTGTCTCAAAAAACCTAAAAAAAAAAAAAAAAAAAAAAAAAGACCTCCGGTCAGGCAGGGCCTGGCGGGAACACTGGGCTCCTCCTCATAGGCTGGCACTGGATATGGCAGATGCAGCACCCAGCCCAGGAGCCATAACCTAGGACAGTGAGGCTCCAGGAAAGGAGGGTCCCGGGAGAGAAGGGCACAGCGGCCACATGCCACGTACAGGGGCTGTGTGACCAGTGAGGGCATTCTCTGGGAGCCACTGAGGCCCCCTCATTGGTCAGGGACCCTGCTACACACTGGACTGCAGAGGTCAGGCAGAGGAGCCCACAGACCCAGACATTGACGCCCTAGGGTCCAGAGCCAGGTGTCCACCACAGGTACACAGAGGACAGAAGCCACCCAGCCACCCAGGGCCTTATCCAGCCCAGGCAGGTGTTCCCTGCCACCACTGCATCCCCAGCCCCTGCTTCGTTGTTTCGGAGGTGAAATTCATAAGACATAAAATTAATCATTTTAAGCATACCCTTCCAGGGCAGTAAGTAATCCATCTTACAGTGGCAGCCACCACTGCCGTCCAAGTCCAGAACTTCCTCATCTCTCAAACTGAGATTGTCCCCGGAATGCACTAAGTCCTGTCCTATCCCCAGCCCGGGCACCTGTGACTTCACTTCCTGTCTCAGGAACCACCTGCCCTGGGCATTTTCTGTCCGTGGAGCCCACGCTGTGTACTTGGTGTCTGGCGTCTCACTGAGCACGACGTCCGCAGGGCAGGTCCACACTGACGAATGTTAGCTTTTCATGCCTTTTTAAAATCGGTTTTTAATTGACACATGATCTTTACCCGTCGTTAAGGGGTCCTTATTCGCTTGTACAGTGTGTGGTGAGCAGACGGGTAATTAGCACGTCTGTCAGTTCACACATCCACAGTTCTCCTGATGGGGACATTCCGCATCTGCCAGCTATTCTGAAATATACAATAAGACACTGTCCCCCGTGGTCATCCTGCTGAGTGCTGAGCCTCAGAACTGGCAGCTGTGACTGTACCCATGACTGCCCTCTGCTCTCCCGTCCTCTCCTCCCGCTGGCAGCCCAGCATTCCAGCTCGGGACATGCCGCTGCCTGTTTGGAATAGCTTCCGGGCTGAGAAAGGTTGGGACCATTTTTTCCTTCATTGTTTTCCTTGGGCTTTCTGAAACACAGTCCTTGCTATATAGTCCAGGCTGGCTTTGAACTCACTGTAGCTCATGCTGGCCCAACCTCCCAGGGATACTCCTGCCTCAGCCTCCCAAGTGCTGAGGTGACAGAGTGCACCACCACACCCAGCTTGCTTTTTATGATTTTTAAACCACTGAAGAAAGCCTAAGGAAGATCTCATGTTAGCGTCCACATGCTGGTGTCCTCACAGAGTTTCACCAGCACACAGCCCGCTGTGCACTGATGTGTTCTCTGTGTCTCTGTCCACACCACCAGGTAGAGTAGTGACAGGCACCAGCAGGCCCCTAAGCCCAGTGCCCTGGCCCTCGGGCCTCTGCTGGAGACATTTGCTGACCATGTTCTGGCATCTGTCCTCCAAGGGCCCCTCACGTGTCCCAGTCCCCGGATGGGTGCCCACCTCACGCCCGTCTGCATTTCCTTCTCTTCCCGGTGCTTTCTCCAAGCCAGTGGAATCCTGAAGGGCTTTGACCCACTGCTCAACCTCGTGCTGGATGGGACCATCGAGTACATGCGAGGTGAGCCGGGCCCCATCTGTCCTCCCAACCCCCTGTACTCCCTCCAAGGGACACCAGGGTGCCTATGATCAGACAGCAGGTGGTAGGTCGGCTGCTCCACCCTGGGCCTGGGCCTGGGCCTGAGCCTGAGCCTGAGCCTCTGGCACAGCCAAAGAGCCCCCTCCAGGGCTCAGGAGCTGCAGCCCTGTCTGCCAGGCCGCTCCTTGACCTGTCTTTTCACCCCTATCCTAGGGATGGAACTCTGGGCCTTCTCCCTGAGCTGTATCCTTGGCCCTTTTTTACTTTAGACAAGATCCTGCCGGCCTTGAACTTGGAACCCTTTTGCCTCAGCTCCCTCAGTGCAGGGATGACCCCGTGCGCCACTGCGCCCCGCTCTCTTAATGACCTTTAAGCACGTTGAGGCCCTCGGTGCGCCCAGTGTGGTTACAGAGGTGCCTGCCGTGAGAGTGCGCTTGGCGGCTCCCCTCGGTGCACACCCCCCCCACTCTTCTGTTCACAGCCTCACCCCAAAGACCCTCCGCTTTGCCAACCTCAGTGAGCCCCATTCCCATCCTGCCACTGCCGTCAGCCCCAGCCCTCAGCTCAGCGGCTCTGAGCATTTGGGACCATTGAGGCCTGGAGGAGGCGGCTCTGGTCCCTGGCTCTCTTGTCCACGTGACTGGGACAGGCTCTGCTGTCCTGGAAACTTCAGCATCTGAGGGCCGCACGGGTGGGCCCTGGAGAGGTTAGAGGCTCCTTGTGCAGCCCCCCCGAGGAAGCGCTTGCACCGGCAGTCCCTCCAGCTGGGTCTGTCTGGCTCCTGGGATGCCATGCTGGCCCAGCCCCCTCGACAGTTGTCCCTCCCAGCCCAGGGTCCTCGGGAGAATACAGGAGCCACCTGAGCCCTGCAGCGGTGCTGCCACCCCCCATTTATGGGCCAGCATGTGTCAGCAGCCACAGCTCCCCTGAGCTCTGGTGTCCCCCCAGTCACAGGTCCTGGAGCCCCTGTGCCTCAAGGGAGGGCAAGAGCTCGGGACGGCTGTGTCCCACTCTAGCACACCCAGTCCTGCCCTGCTCCCAGCTGCAGCTGGCTGCGCCTCACCATGGGGCAGCATCACGGAGAGCAGGGTGAGCGCTGCCTGGCAGGGAGCCCGGGAGTCCCGGTGTCCTGATGTCTGGGCTGCTGTCATTCGCGCCCCCTTCATGGAAAGTGCCCCTAGAGACGCCGCCGGCTCAGGTTCCTGTGACCTTGGTGAATTCCAGAGCCATGGCACCCCGAGTCCCCAGGGCCCCTGTTCCCATATGCACAAGAGTTCCTGGAGGAAGACGAGGCCCCCAGGCTGCTGCGCAGCGCAGGTGGGAGGCCAAGGCCCTGCCCTGAGCCCCTTGTGTCCCACAGACCCCGACGACCAGTACAAGCTGACGGAGGACACGCGGCAGCTGGGCCTGGTGGTGTGCCGCGGCACGTCGGTGGTGCTCATCTGCCCGCAGGACGGCATGGAGGCCATCCCCAACCCCTTCATCCAGCAGCAGGATGCCTGATGCCTCGCGGGCCGCAGGCCAGAGCGGCTGCCTTTTTGTATAGGTTGAATATTTTTGTTTTCGTAATAAAACTGCAAACTCCAAGCGTTCGTTTCCTGGCATCTCACTTTTCTAGCCTGCTCCCCTGGGAAGGTGGGTCTCCCCAGGACTCACTTCAGCACCCCTGGTTTGTTGCACACCAGCCACAATCCGAGGCAGGAACAGGAAGGAGTTTCCAGGGTGGCCCAGGGGTGCATGGGACAGGGACTTGGCCCTGAGCCAGCTGCCTGAGCCCGTTCTGTCCCCCCTGCCCCACATACCACTGGGCTATCGCCTGAAGCCAGCTCCCCATCACCCCACATAGCCCCGTCCCAACCGGCCAGATGGCCCAGTGCTGGCTTCTCACCCCAGGGTCCTTAGTCCTGCCTGGTGTGGGCCCCGCCGAGGTCCCCCGCAGCCCTTCCTGGCTCCTCACTCAGAGTTCCCGTTAGGACCCTGCTCCCGCACCCCACATCCCCCCCCCCCCCCGAACAGCCAAGGGAGCAGGTGTGTGCATGTGTGTGTTATTTGTGGGGGCGGGGTCCTCCCCAGAGGCAGCAGGGTGGAGGAGTATCACTTCCGGCTGTGGTAGGCACTTGGGGGTGGTGTGGGGGCTGTCCAGGCAGGAATCTGGTCCTGACCCCAATCTCAGCCGGGGACAAGGGTGGACAGGAAAGCAGGCTGGATGGGAAGGGACTCGAGTAAACTGAAACCCGGGGCTTTAGCTTATCACAGGCATCTGGGCCCTCATCCCTGCCGAGCCCTCCGCCATCTGGCCTGGCTGGCCGTGCGCTGCCTTATTGGAGGCCTCATGACGGGAGCTGTCCACGGGCATCACAGCCCCCGTGGAAGGGCAAACTAGCGCTATGACATTCAACCCAGCAAGCCTCTGCTGTGCCCCTTTCACAGCGGGGGACCAGGACCTGGGGCAGGGGAGCCATACTGTGGAGGGACTGGGAACCAGGGCACCAGGGCTGGCTGCCCCAGACTCCACACCCTGAACCCTCACACCTCAGCCTGGCGTGGCAGCAGCTTGGGCACCTGGAGGCCCCTGACCCTAAAGGAAAAGCAGGAACGTCCTGCTTTTGGAGCCAATCAGACCCCTGGGAGTGCCTGGGGACAGCAAGCAGGCAGTGGGGTACCCCAGCATTTCCCACAGAGGCAAGGCTTGTTAATGTGTCCCTTAAAACAGCGCACCAACTGCCACACCCACTCCATCCTTCCGTGAGCCGGAGGGCAAAAGCCACCCTGTGTGCCACAAGTCCTCGGCTCCGTTTCCTCCCACCACCAGAGTGCGTGTCCCGGCTTCTCCAGGCCAGCTCCAGCTCAGGCTCACGAGGAGGCCGCACGTGGATGGCCCTTGGCCTTAGAACACCAAGCCCGGCGACCAACCCCAAAGGCAAGCCGGATGGCCACACAGATGCACTTTCCAGGGACAGACAAAGGCTACACTCCTCAGAAATGGGCCTAAAATGAGTTAAGTGTTGTGGCACACGCCTGTCACCCCAACACTCCAGGAGGCTGAGGCTGGAGGATCACAAGCTTCTGCCCAGCCTGGGCAACTCAGTGACTTGGAAAAGTGTCTCAAAATATACAAAAAGGGCAGAGGTCGCTTAGTGATAGAGCACTTGGCTAGCATGGGCAAGATCCTGGGTTTAAACTCCAGGGCTGTAAAAAATGTTTCTGATGCCACTCCATTTTGGAGATGTTTGTTATGCGGCAGTAAATCAAGAAACTTCCTGACAGAAGTCTGGCAAATTACCAAGGGATGAGGCAAGTTTAGCACAATAAAAAGTACAGTATATCATTTATTCCATTTATTTTAATCAGTGATTTCTAAAAGATTGTATTTTCTTTCCATTTAAATGTGCCAGGGAAAAGCTGAGATGGGCTCAGGACCCTGATCAAAGATTCTGGTGAGCAAGGGGGTGTGAGCCGGCTGTGAGGATTTTAATATTTTAAAAGGAGAAATTTAATATTTAATGTTCTACCTTTAATATTACATTGAAAATTTAATATTTTACAAGAAGTCTGAGAAGAGAAAGAAGGGAGAGGGAAATGGAGAGAAATTTAAACAAGAGACAGAAGGCGCAGGGAGGGAAAGGAGGGCACGGAGGCGGCCGGCGACATTGGATCCCCCGGCTCTCCCGCCCCACAGCTCTCTATAAATCCCGGCTTGCCTCGCCCCCCAGCCCACGCCATGCCCAGGACACTAACGGGAGGCCAGCCCCTGACCCCGGCCCGGGTCCCCCCCTTTCAGCTCCCTACCCGGGACCCACAGTGTCCCCCCAGCTCCATGCGGGGGCTGCGCCCACCCCGCCAGGAGCCCGGCCTGCTGCACGTGTCCGTGGTCCCCACAGGCCTCGGCCTCCGGGTGCTGGCTGCACAGCCTCGGGTCCTGTTGGAGGAAGGCCCGCTCTGGGAGACAAGGACGTCGGTCTGCGAAGACCACAGGGCGAAACAGGAAGAGCCCAGGGTGACCCCAGACCCGCCGAAGACCCCCAGGACACCACCTCCCAGCCACTTCTGGAAGCTTCCACAGGTGGACTCCGTCTTGATGTCGTTAGGGTCAGCGCTCTGCCGCTGTGCGCTGCTGCCTGCTCTGAACAGCTTTGTCCCCTGAACTCTGCCCCAAGCCCTGGGAGGGGTCTTGGTATTCACTCCTCCTTGCAGATGAGGCTGCTGAGGCCCACAAAGCTCAAGCAGGCTTTCCAGGGTCACACAGCAGGCCTGGCTCGGAGGCAGGGTGGGCCACCCCGCACCTGCCACAGCCATCCTCCTCCTGCTGCCGCGGCTCCTGCCGACACCTCCCCGCGCAGAAAGCAGGGTGGGAAGGAGACACTGGGAGGAGAAGGGGAAACGGGGGAGAGGAAGGAACCGCAGAGCCAAGAGCAAGGACAGAGAAGTCACCTTGCCTCTCACACAGGTCCTTTCCCGCCTCTCCTGGCCCAGGGGAGGCTGCACTGCAGCCCGAGTGGCCTCGAAAGGACCCTGAAGGACTTGCACCAAAACACGTGGCCCAGGACCCTCCATTGTACCCCCCCAGCCAGGACAGTTGGCTGCCTCTTCCAGGGTCTCAGTTTCCTGGTCAGTGAGATGGGAGAAGAATCGAGCTTCTCCTGGGCTCAACTGGGGACATGAAAAGAAGCAGGTTTGTAAAGGGGCAGTTTCTGTCGTGGACTTGTCATCCTGGGGGTCTGGGAGGCTGAGGCAGGAGGATGGCAAGTTCAAGTTCAGCCTGGACAATTTAGTGACTTAGGAAACCCTGTCTCAAAATAAAAAGGGCTGGGGGTGTAGCTCAGGGTGAAGGCCCTGGGTTCTGTCCCCAGCACTCCAGAAGCAACTGAAGGGGAGGACACTTTGCACACGAGAAGGGCTTTGGGATCCAAGGTGGTGGGCTGGGCACCCCCAGCTATCCTGAGTACAGCTCAGCCTCCTAATCTCCCTAGGGGCTGCTGTCCCCCCCAACCCACCCCCACCAGTCTAGCAGCCTATGAGTTCAATGTGGGGGTCGGCAGCTGGCACACGACAGCCTGTCCTGGTCCCCGGAGACTCATACACAACTGCTCACGCTCAGCGAGGGCAGAGTCCCTCTGCCTGCCTCTCACCCCCACCCCAGCCCATCCCTGGCCAGTGCCGCTCACTCCAGCCAGCAGGGGGCAGGACTCTCCCACAAACAAGGCCGTGCAGTCGCCAAGTCTCCTGAGACCAAGAGGACACTGTGGCCAGGAGCTCAGGCACAGTGGTGGAACAAGGGCCACCCCAGGGGGCCGAAAACAAAGTCCCAGGTAAGCAGAAATCAAGCTCCAGCTGGGCACATAAGACACACCTGTCATCCCGGCTCCTCCAGAGACCAAGGCTGGAGGATCGCAAGTTGGAGGCCAGCCTGGGCACTTAAGCAACAAATCTTAGGTCAAAATAAAATACAAAGAGTTTGGCTCTTGCATAGCGTGTGCCAGGCCCTGGGTTTTATCCCCAGCACCACAGACCACAAAATTAAAATAAAATAGAATTGATCTGGAAGCTTTTAGGAACACATAACACCATTTCTACCCCAATTCTTCCAGAAACTAGAAGAGGCAGGAATATTTTTCAACTAATTTTCAGAGAGCAGCGTAGCCTCACTGCACAAATGCACAGAGACAAAAGAAACCACAGGCCAATACTGCTTGTAAACATAAATACAAAAGTCTTTATTGAAAAACTAGCAAACCAAACCCATCCATCTCCCCAGAGGATTACTGTAAAGGCGCACATCTGCCATCCCAGCTTCTGCAGAAGCTGAGGCAGGAGCATTGTGAGTCCCACACCTTCTTCCCTGGGGAATTTAGGGACTTGGTGACACCCCATCTCAAAACAAAAAAATTTTTTTAATTTTTTGTGTAAATTAGCACAAAGGTCCTGGGCTCCATCTCCAAAGAAGAGGACAATAACAACCAGCCGCAATAAATGCATCTTTTATTTGTTTGTTTGTTGGTTTTCTTGAGACAGCATAGTGTCCCTATGTAGTTCAGATGGAGCCTGAACTCACAGCCATCCTCCTGCCTCAGCCTCCTAGTGGCTGGGATTGCACCTCCGGCCACCAGGGCTCCTGCAGACAAACTAGAAGAGGGTGGGACAAGAGGCATTTGCTGTCCCAGCAAATGGACTTTATTTAGATCCAGATTTGAACAAAGTGTAAATAAATAAATAAATAAATAAAAATCATGGGGCAATCACGGAAAATAAGCAACAGCTGGGTATTTAAGCATATTAAGGAATTACTGTTAATACGTCAGGGGGTGACAATGGGATTGCAAGTGACGCTTTTTTTTTTTGTCCTGGTATTTTAGCCACATTCACATTTCTCGGAGACAAAGCCCACACAGCCCTGGGGCTGCCTCACTGCACCCTGTCAGGACAGGAGACTGAGTCGGCCGGAGGGCCTGAACTTCTCGGATGGGTACAGAAGCTTCCACCTGTGATTCACTTTTGTTTGTGTTTGAAATTTTCTGTAGTAAATGATTAACAGAAGCAAGAGATCCATCCCTTCACAGTATTTCTAGGGCTGTTAATAATTATATCAAAGGGGAGAGACTCTTGTTTTGTTTTGCTTTGCTTTGGCTTGTTTTGTTTCGCTGTAGTCCTGGGGCCTTCACACGAGCTCCATCTCCAGCCCTTTCTTAGAGACAGGGTCTCACTAAGTCACTAAGTTGCTCAGGTTGGAGTTGAACTTGTGATCCTCCTGCCTCAGCCTCCCAAAGTGCTGGGATGACAGGTGTGCAGCTCCACGCCCACCTGGCTCTTCTCTCTCCTTTAGCCTACAGGGCGTGTCCTTAAGGGCCTGATCTTCCCTGAGATTTGCCTGACAGCACTGTTTTTGGGCCTCCTTGTCCCCCTGCCCTGAGAAGGCAGTGGATCTGTGGGGACACAGCATCCGGGCTGTCTTGCCCTGTGCCTGGCATTGCGCAAAAACTGGATCTGGAAACCATCCTAGCTAATCTCATGGCTGCTGGCCGCGTGTCAGGCAGCCTCTTAAATATTCCATGCACCCAATCCTCACAGCTGCCGCAGGAGCTCCTCACCAGATGGAGACACGGGGGCCCAGAGAGGTTAAGCACTAGCCTAAGGTCACACAGCGAGTAGCCAGCCACACCTGGACCCAGCCCAAACCTCCCTAGCCCCAACACCTACCTATTCTACTTCCCTCTGAGGATCTAGGGCTGTCCCCCATCACCATCGTCGGAGCTCCTGCCCCCACAGCCTCCTTCTGAGGCTCTGACAGCACTACCTGAGCCCGCACATCACACTGGAGAGACAGGCCGAGGGGGAGGGTATTTAATTTTAGAAATAATTATGCTACATCAGGGCTCCTATGGGGGGGCTCAGGATAGGAGGACCCCCACCTGGCAACCTCTCACACAGCTCTTCCCCAAGGTCTGTGCTGAGCTCCCAAGCCTCCTAGCAGTCAGCAGTCACCTCCCTGCCCCCAGGACCGCCCACAGCTTCCCCAGTGGGAGCCGCCCTTTCCTCCCTCCTGGGTGGTCCGTCTCCATAGCAACAGCCCCACAGCAGGTGGTCTGTCTCCAGGGCAACCAGGTACCTGGGAGGCTTTGACCCAGACTGCAGCCCCGTCCCACGCTCTCTCCCGTGTCCCATGAAGGCAGCTCTAGAAGAGCCTAGGGGACCCCGCTGGGATGCTGGTCCCCAAGAAGCCAAGAGACAGCCCAAGGTCACCCAGCAGCTGCCTCCTCATCCTGCCTGAGCACTTATTGAGTTTCCAGGTCCCCACTCAGCTCAGGTGCAGTCCCTGTCCTTAGCTGACCCCCACTGGAGACCAGAAGGGAGACTCTGGCCAAGCAAAGAAAAACAAGTGCCACACACTAGTCCTCTGGGAGGCTGAGGAAGGAGGACCGCAAGTCTGAGTCCAGCCTGGTCAACACAGGGATTTAGTGAGACCCTGCCTCAAAATAAAACATAAAAAAGGGGTTGGGTATATAACTTGGTCTAAAGGCCCTAGATTGTACAACCAGATTGACAGAGGGGGAGGGGACATAAAGTCACAGTCTCAGGGAGCTGCCAACACTTCCAGTGAGGGATAGCGGCCCCCAGACAGCCCCACCCCTCCCTTCACGCGCCCGTCGCTCCTTCATTTCTTCACTGAGACGCATTAGCCGCTGACTGTGCTGGGGGCTGGAGAGGCAGGAATGGAAGGGGAGGGCAGAGAATAAACAAGACAAATCAGCAAATTACAGAACAGCTCAGGAAATTGCCACAGAGGCTGGAGGAGAGGGACAGAAGGCGGCAGGGGTGGGAGCTGAGTCAAGGGGAAGGGAGGGCGGGCGCTCCGGCTGCGGCAGGAACAGCCTGTGCAAAGGCCCTGAGCTGCGTGCTAGCCTCCAACCACTTCCGGAGGACGCAGGCACAGGGTGCCCCAACCTGTGCCTCTGTCTCTGAGGGCAGAGTCTGCAGCCTGCAGTCCTGGGAGATGGCAACACTTCTTTTTTTTTTTTTTTTTTTAGTCAAGATCGTGTTTTATAGCCCTGGCTGGCCTTGAATTTGCAGCAGTCCTCCTGCTTCAGCCTCCTGAGCGCATCGTCAGGCTTGGCTGAGACGGGAACGCCTCTGATCGCCCATTTCACAGATACGGACACTGAGTCTGGTAGAAACAGATCTCCTCGTCCGTGGTCACAAGACCAGGACACAGGAGGACCTAGACTCTGTCCCAGGGAGTCGGCTAACATCCCTCATGGTCCTAGAGGAAGCCCGCTGGTCCCCAGCTTAGATTAGCCACCAGGTAAATGAGTTGTCCTCCCACAGCTTTGTGCTGTGTCACAGACCTGGCACTCCTGTCCCTTCACTTGGTACACAATAGGTGCCTTTTCCCAAGAGTGTAGAGAGGCAGAAATCAGAGCCTGAGGGGCTCAGAGAAGGGAAGTGGCCTCCCTGAGGTCACACAGCCCCTCGGCGGCCCAGCCCCACACTCTGGGGAGAAGAGTCAGCCCTCCTCCTAGACCTCTCCTCTGCCACCCAAGGAAGCCGCCCACCCTGCCCGGGTCCTGGGGGGCCCTGGCCTTTGGCCTCCCAGGATGCGGTTTCTGGGCCTCTGGCCAACGCGACAGTCTGGGAACGGAGCCGGCTTGAGTCACAGGTGGCAGAGCGGATGCCAAGCCACTGCCAAAGCCTCGGAGGACGAAGAGGGCGGGGAGGACGGGGGTGGGGCTGGGGAGGGCAGCGCAGGGAGGCAGCCAGGCTCCCACCAGAGCCATGACCCCCCGCCCCCCACCCTGCACTGGTGTCAGAGCCGCTCTCTGCTCATCAGTGAAGCTGTGAAGTGTCGCAGTCCCAAGAGCAGTGACAGGCACAAGCGTCACGCACCTGGAGAGTCGGGACAGGCCCAGCCTGGGGTCTGGGCACTGGCTCCTGGTCTGTGTGCCACCTGGCTGCTGCCCCAGGGGCAGTCTCATCTTCCTGGCCTGGACAGGAATGGGCACCTGGTGACAACACAGTGCTGGGAGCCGCCGTCAGACAGGGCTCTGAAGCCCCTCTTGCCCTGAAGTTCCGGGCCTAGGAACACCCACGGCACCTTAAACTGTACCGAAGACTTCTGTGAAAGCCAAGCACGGTGGCACACGCCTGTTATCCTGGCACTCCGGGAGGCTGAGGCGGGAGCACTGCAGGTTTCGATCCAGCCTGGCCAATTTAGCAAGACCCTATCTCAAAATTAAAAATAAAGAGCTGTGGATGTAGCTCAGGGTGAAGGCTTCAGTACTTCGAGGGGGAGAAATGAGTGTAAACAGGATCCTGAGGGTAATAGGGAGCCACGGGAGGTTCTGGAGCCCAGCGGTTTGCCTGTCTAAGGGGTGGCTTGTGCAGGGCAGCAACAGACCCCGGAGGTCCAGCTTGGGGGCTGCAGGCAGACCACCGGCTGCTCTCCCTGGCATCTCCTCCCCCGCGGTATGTTGGGGCAGGGGGTCCCAGGGCTGATGTAGGATGGTGGCCCGGCTGCCTCCCCACCTTCGCCCACGTGTCCCCAGCACACCTGCGGCCTCGCTGCGCGGTCCCGCCGCGCGCCCCCGCCGCGCGCATGGGGAGGCCGGTGTCGGGGGCGCGCGGCGGGGCCGCGCACGGCGGAGGAGCCCGGGAGGCGGCGGCGGCGGCGGTGGCGGCGGCGGCGGATCGTGTCTGCTCTGGGGCCCCCGCGCCGCAGCCCGCACCGTGTCCGCGCGGAGCCGCCCAGGTAAGTGACCGCGCCGCAGCCCGGACAGCGGCCCCGGGCGCGCAGTGCCCCGCGCACCCATCTCCGCAGGCCCGTGATGCTCCCCCTGGAAACTTCGGGGACCCTTCCCTGCCCAGGGTCCCCCTGCCCATCCCGGGGGCGGCGCAGAGAAACGAGGAGATGGGTGGGCGCCTCCAGAGGTGGTGGGGACCGGGGGGAAAGATGCGCCCCTCTCCATGCGGACGCTGGCTGGGGCTAGGGATGTGGGGACCCCCAGCGTGGGAGGGGAGCCCTCAGCCCTGTGCCGCTCTGTGCCCGCTGCTGTGGGGGCACCCGATAGAAAAGCAAGCGGGGTGTCTGGTGTCTGGAGTCCGCACTGAGCGGCAGCGTCGCTGGAACCTACTGAGCCAGGCAAGCAGGAGGGAAGGATCCGGGTGCGGGGCTCAGCCCTCTGCTCTGCGGGCCTGTGTGGGGGCACGGGGTGGGGGGGGCTCCGTCCATCTCTGAAGCCAGGCCTGAATGCAGGGGCCTCTGGGCCTGTCCTGAAGGTTGGGGGGCTACGAGCCCCATTCAACAAGTTGGGGGGTGGCACTCACGCCTCATTATGGGCACAGGGAAGATTCAGATTTGTCAGTGTCCACAGTCCCCTTCAACAGAGCACCCCAACTCATTCTGAGGCACTAAAGTGCAATTGTCCCCCCACCCAAGCCCTGAGCAATGGGAATTTTGAGGTACACGGGCCCTGGAACCTGCACGTTTAACCACAGCCCCCAGCAAGTCCACTGCTTGAGGGTGGCTCGCCCGGCAGGACAGCCATCAGAAGGCCTGGTGGGGGACTCTGGGGGACAGTGAGCTGAGGGAGCGAGCAGCCCCTCAGAGCTCCTGAGGGAAGAGGCGGAGGATCGGGACCGGAGCCTGGTTCCGAGTCCGGCGCTGTCTGGGACTAGGGTACTGTCATCCCCTGCTTCCCCTCTGAGCCAAAGCAGGAGCCACGGGAGAGCCCAGGGCATCTCCTAAGGACCCGGGTGGCGCAGGGTAATGGGCTGGGGACACCCAGCACAGGAGGGCGACACCCAGCCCCCTCACCCTTTTTCTGTTTCCTGCCTCTACTGGTGCTGTTGGGCAAGCGTCCCCCTCTCTGAGCAGAGGATGAACCGAGATAAGAATCACTGAGCCCTGGCACGCCTGTGACACGGATGCTCAGAAACGCAGGCTCTCGGGGTTTCTCATCTACAGAATGGGGGTGAGCGCTGCTGCCCACCCCCAGGCCCAGCCCGGTATCCAAAGGCGCCTGGCGGAGCAGGAGCAGAAAGCATCTCTGGACTGAGGTTGGATGTGTCTTTCCACAGTGCTGACACCCCCGGGCGCCCCTGAGTCACTGCCGCCTCACCCGCTAGAGCGCCTCTCCGAGGACACCAAGAGCCAAGCTTGTCCCGGGTGGGCCCCAGGAAGCCACCCACCACCCCACATGGCACTTGTGGGCCCTGACGGAGTGAGGAGCTGGGATTCTATGGAAAGGAGCTGGCGCCTGCCGCGCGGCCTGTGCTGAGTCTGTGCAGCCGAGGAACTGTAAGTGCGCTGGGGTCCGCTCGGGCCCTAGAGTCCTTCTCCCCACAGCACAGCCCATCATCCGTCTTCGCACTGGGGGGGAGGGGCAGCTGCAGTGGACAGGAGGTCCCGAAAGTGCTTCCGATCAAGAGCACCCTAGAAGGTGATCGCAGTCGTCGAGCACAGGCTAGCAAGGAAAAGTGGGTCGGGAGCCCCCACCCCCAAAGGTTGACGGGAGTAAGAGCAGATGGAGACTAATTAGGGCTTAATGAATCGTCATGGCTGAAAACCCCGGGAGGGCCTAGATCTAGGACGGAGGATGTGCCGGTCCTGGGGGGCTGGCAGTACGTCCCGAAAACGGACCTCTGAGAGCAACAGTGCATCCCCAAAAATAGGCCCCAGAAAGGCAGGTGCTGCATGAGGCGGGGCCCCCACCTTCCACCTGGCCTCAGACACTGAGCAAGAGGTGACAGGGTGAGGGCGGCTAAGGGCCGGCCGGCCAGCACCCATGCCCTCGCCCACCATGGCGTCAGCCTCTCCTCTTTGGATGATCGGCCAGGCTGCAGCACCTGCTGGCCTGGGAAGGGACAAGAGTTAGGGTGAGGGGCCGGGGAGTTAGCTCAGTGGTTCCGGCGCCTGTCTCGCAAGCGCAAGGACCCGGGTTCGATTCCCCGGTAACCACGTAACAATACTGGGTGTGGAGACTCACGCCCAGCACCAACCAGTACCACATACCACAGTGCCGGGCGTGGTGGCTCACGCCTGTAATCCCAGCACTCGGGAGGCAGAGGCAGGAGGATTG
>PVIR01038649.1:0-14351 GCA_004026965.1 Petromus typicus | reverse complement strand
GAATAATTGATATAATAGTTCTGTTCGCTGATTAATATATTGCTATTAATGATTATTTGATTTTAATAATTACATTTTGAGTGGGTAAGACCCTGTACAACAATTGTTCTTCACTCCATAAGCAGAAAAATGAAGGGGATATTATTAAAATAAAATAAACAAGTGCTAAATCTGTGAAATGTAGATGAGCATATATGGGAAGTTTTTATATGCTTTTTTGAATATTAACCTTTTTCAAAATAACAAATTAAAAAACTTCCTTGAAATATTTCATTTATTTTTTTTCTATGCATTTTATGAAGGTGAGGGACTTAGAGATAAAACTCGATAAAATATCTTGCAAAATTAACATGTGATATTAAATAAACTATTTAAAATTCTAAAATATTAAAGAAATACAAGAAGAAATTAATTTAAGAAAGGAAAATATGAATAAATTCGGAATATAGTGGTTAGTTTTAGGCAGCTTGAAAGGTAAGATTTTCATTCCTGTTATAATGTTGTCAGTTTATGCTATAATTTTCTATGTATTTTTCTTCACATTAATATACAATAAGGGATACCAAAATAAGTTACAAATTAATACAAGAAACTCAAACTAACATGATGCCCATATTGTTTTAGAAAGTGCACAGATTTTTGATCCAGACAGATCAGCATTTGAATTCCAGTCTTCCAACTTCAAGCTTTTTGACAAATGTTAGTTCCCATTTTTAGAATAGAAAACTGGCTAATTTTGATACACTTTGCAAATTTTAAGATTCATTTCAAGAACACAGAAGGAATGTAAATCTGCAGTTTCTAAGAGGCTAGCTAGTTCCATTCAGATGGCTCAGTCTTTGCCAGATCATATCCATATTTCTCTGCATTAACATTTTCTCCCCAGAAATCCTGCTTCAATGAGTGCTGAAGTGGCTCTGAGCATCTGAATGCCTAACGAGCACCCAGATGATTCAAATGTACATTGCATTTATGAATCACTGCTTTGATGGAGAGTTCTCACATTACTACAGTAGGCGAAACTCACTCTGAAATCCTAATGTTCTGTGAATCTTTTCTGAAATCTCCTCACAGATATATAGCTCAAATATTTTCTTAATGGCAAAGATCAAGTTTGAGTGAGAAAAAAAGGTACCCTTTTTCCTGATGTATTGTACTTGTTGAAAAGTTTTATCACAGGGACTGCCACCTGCACTGTAATTCAGAATAATGATGCTAAATCAGTCACAGATCACAGAAGAGGAGAAAATACAAAAAGGTGGCCAATAGTTGAAGAAAAGCATAAGAAACTGAGAAAATGAATCATCAAGGTACTTGAAAATTACAAAAAGATTATTTTATTTTTTTTTAAATTATCTTTATTGGTACATTAAATATACACATCATGATTGCACTCCATAATGGGGAATTGTACCGGTATAAGACACAACTTAATTCTCATTTTTTCCCATAGCCCCACCCACCCTACCACCCCCCCATATATATAAAATTTGTTTCCTTACTTTTTTGATACAATCTCAACATTGTCCCCTTTCATCTTATTTTACATTGAGCATTTTCTATTTCACAATATATAACATACAATGCTAGGACTCATTTACATCTTTATTTTCTCATAACAGAGAAGATATGTGATATGTACCTGTCTGTGCCCTATTTATTTCACTTATGAGGATATCCTCAAGGTATGTCCTTTTAAGTAGAAATGATTCAAACTTATCATTTTTTAATGGAGTACTACTCTGCCATAAAAAGATTATTTTTAAAAATGCATGTGTTTAGTCGAGGATGTAGCTCAGTGAAACAATTCCTGCCTGGTAAGCACAAGGTCCAGAGTCCCACGCCTGGTAGAAAACACAGCACAGCACAACAAAACACAACAAAACAAAGCAATAAAAAAATGGAAATAATTGCATAATATGTTGGAGGTGAAAACCAAAAAATAAAATATCCTTAATTTTAGGGGAATATTTACAGATCTGCCCATTTCTCATATCCTCATTTAATTAAATACTAAAATGAAATTGTAATTCAGTTTTTTCACTCACCATTCATTCTTATGTTGAAAGCAGCTATGCCTAGTGAAAGAATATCATCTCATAGGATTTTAAAAATATGCAAAATTTTCCAAATTAACACATAGATGTCAATCAACTATATTAAAACATTTCATCATTAAAATTCATAAGACAAAGCTTATGCTACATTTATCAGTGTAATTATATTTTTACTGTAATGATAGAACTAATAAAACATATTCCATTTACAAGTCACAATGTCATATTTAAGCATGTGTGTCTGCTTGATTTCACCTAACATTGTAGTTTCAAGGATACACATTTTCCTACAAATGACTACAGTTTACCCTTCCTTCTGGCAGTGTTGTATTCCACTGTGTACGTTTACTCTTTATTTTCTCATTTATCTATTGATGAACATTTAGGATACTCCTTAGATTTAGCTCTTATTAATGTTCCGTAAACATGGGCATGCATGTATTATTGTTATATGTTTAACTCTTTGGGGAACATATGTATAGAAGAATAATTCAATAAAATGGGATTTTATGAACTAACAGAAATATAAAATATAAAATAAAATAAAAAATAAGGAAATTGAAAGATAAATCTTTTGCAAAAGGGAAAGGTACCAATAAATGCAATAACTAGAAGAAGGGAGATGGATATGGACAAATAATCAAGATATGCAATTTCCATGTACCAAGAACCCATAGGGAAACTAATCATTATATGTGACATACATTGAAAAAAATATGATTCAAGTAACATTTTTAAAGGAAACACCACTGTCTCCACATCCACATATTGAAAATAAGAATATTTAGATAAAACAAGAGTATTTCCCACCTCCATTAAATACCAATCTTCCTTGTGTTCTCAACTAACTTCATGCTGAAACACATTTTCTTTGCACAGCCTAATTGTATGACAGACTTTAATGAACTTGAAACACAATCGCATAAATATGAGAAATTTTGAGACATTGAACAAAGAAAATGAAATTATACTTAGTTATTTTAGTTCTTTGATTACTTATTTTATTTTATGTGGATTAAATAGAATATATATATATATAGATAGATACATAATTTGTATTAGATAGAATTTGTATGACATTTAAAAATGAGACTATATAATTTTCCACATAAAACAGAAGAAAAATAATTCATTTGGGTTGTATACAGACTGCTACTAATTTTATGTAACAAACCAAGTAATTGCACCATCATTAAAACCACTGTACAATTACTAATTGCTTGGATAGCAATGAAGAGCTTTACTTTTGCTTTTATGCATTGTGTAGATGATTTAGGGAATTATGAAGTGCTTAATGAAAATATTTAAATAAAATCTGTACCATAAGATCATTTATGAAAAAATATTTAAGAATTTATTAATTATGGTTAGAATAAATTCTATAATAACCACATGCATTGTAGTTTAAACTCAGTATCTAGAATTTAAATAAATGTTGCTATTTAAACTATAAATAATTTTGAGAAAGTGGACTTTAAAAATGACATATCTAATTTAATATTAATTTAGAACTACTATAAAAATATAACATTTTTAAAGTAATATTTTAAGGGCTATTGAGCAGGTTTTTCACTGTTTCTGCACTAATAAATTGCCCGATTTCTCATTTTCTCCTAGTTTGACTTTGTAGTCATGCTCTCATTACCATATTCAATTAATTAGTGGACAGAGGTGATATTCTAGGACTCATAATACAAGAAGTTGGATTATGGACTCAGAATTAATAGGTCAGGGTCCTAATAGAGAGGAGTATTTGGAGATCACACAAAACAAAGTTTTTCTCACTGTTGTTCAAAATATTAAAGCTAAAATTTAATGCTTAATCAAGGACCTCATACAAGGTCAGTGAAACAAAAGAAGAGAAGAGATGACAGAGAGAGGGATAGAAGTAGAAAAAGGGACAGATAGAGATGAAAATGACAGAGAGACAGAGAGACAGGGAGAGACAGAGAGAGAAAAGACAGAAAAACAGAGAATTGAAATTAAATGTAAAAGACAGAAATGTATTAATTTTTATGTTACGTTGTTCTGACCTAACCTAGTGGAAGTGGCCAAAAGTCTTTCTTCACTAATACATTAAACAACTTTCTGCATGAACATATAAGAATTCATTTGACTTTCTAATAATTTGTACTTATCAAAACTTCCACAAGCTACCAAAAGCATTTTAAGCTTTAGAGTTTTCTGAATATTATAAATTTTCCTAACTCCACACTGAGTTCCTGTTTCTGAGAATCTTTTAAATCACTTAAAATACATATGACAAGTACAGTTACAACTTTGGAATTTTACATTCAGCTCTGGTTGACATTAGTGTTATATTAACATGCAACTTGGAAATAAAGGCCTTCTCAATAACAAACTTTGAAGCATAATCTTATGTTCCATCATTACATATAATTAAATTAAATTACTTGTAACAAAATATACACGAACCCTTTACATCAATAACCATTCCATCATCTCTCCTCTCACTTTTAGTCATGTTGATCATTCCATTTTGCATTCTATGATCAACTCTTCGAAACCTACCTTAACTTACTAATAACATGAATGAAGCTCTTTATAGTTAGAAAATAATAACATGTACTTACAGATAATACAAGACACTTAGATGCCACCTTTCTGTATCTAAATTCAGAATCACCTATTTTCTCATGTTATTTTCAGTTTAAATTTGGAAGCAAATATACAAAGATATTCTCTGCTCTACTTGATTGCTAGTTCCTCTCTGGACTCCCAAACTCTTCTTTGGTGGCTTTCAATGTGATCCTGTTCCCAAAAGAATATCCTTCTTTGCTTTCCCACCTGGCCTCTTACTGTTCCAGGAGAATGCCTAGGGGGAAATGTCAAAGAAAATTTACATGCAGATTTCCAGAAGGAAACCCTTAAGCCTGCAGGATTTAATGTTAGCATGAAAATTTTCAAAATTGTATGCAGAGTTTTGAGGGCATTGATTCCTGCTTCTCTTCCTTATAATTATATTTTTCCACTCTTACTCTTTCAAGATTCAGCCTTATTCATGGTTATGTTCATAGTTTTACATTTTTCTCCATTTCTACTTTCTTTTAAATTATATTTTCTAGTAATTTGCCTTTGGTCAATATTAAAAGTCGTTAAATTGGTAACTCTTATAGGATAAGACTGACAAACCAAAATTGTTTATGATTCAGGCTGACAAAATGACATTTCATTATATATGCATTGCTAAATGAATCACAAAGTTGAAGTATGTATCATATCCATCATATAACATAGTTATTTTTTATAAGCACATGAAATATACCATAAGGTACATTTGGTGACTATAAGTATACACACACCCACACACATATATATGTGCATGTGTGTATATGTGTATGTATTTGCTCCATTTTATTAATATTCCCTATCACTAACAATTGCCTTTCTAATGTATATAACTGTGATTTTCTCATTGAAAAGAAATATCTTTTTTTTTTTTTTTTTTAGGTTTTTTGAGACAGGGTCTCACTTTGTGGTTCAGGCTGGCCCTGAGCTCAGCCTCAAACTCACATCACAATCCTCCTGCCTCTGCCTTCAGAGTGCTGGGATTACAGGCGTGAGCCACCACTCCCATCACTGTGGTATGTGGTACTGGTTGCTGCTGGGTGTGGGTCTCCACACCCAGTATTGTTATGTGGTTACTGGGGAATCGAACCCGGGTCCTTGCACTTGCAAGACAGGCGCCGGAACCACTGAGCTAACTTCCCGGCCCTCTCATTGTTTATTTCTAATTTCACACATAATTGAAATCATATATCACTACTCCTTCTGTAAGAGGCTAATTTTGCTTAACATCAGGATTTTTCAAGTTCATCGATGGGGTCACAACTGTCACCATTTATTGCTTAGTATAAGGTTAAATCCTATTCTATTCTGTGTGTGAATGTGGAGATGTGCGTGAGTTTATAATCACAGCTCCTTTATCTCTTCATCCATTATGAACATTTCATTTTCTTCATGTCTTAACTATGTCAGTTCACCTGCAATTAACATGGCACTATAAGTAGCTCTTTGAGATTTTATTCCTTTGGAAGCAGATCCAGAAGTTTGCTGACTAAAATTTCCTTTTAGTTTTTTTTCTTTAGTTTTTCTTTTCAAATCAAATTTCTATTGATCTATAAATTATTTTTCACTTAATTTGTATATCAAATATCGCATTCGAGTAAGAGCTATTGTAGATGTGATGCCTGCTGAGCATAAAACCAACCCTCTGCCTCAGGAGTAAACACACTTGAATTTTAGTTTCATTAAGCATTCAGTTTTTTATGTGGAATTCCAATGGTATTTATGTTTTGAGTCATAAAAATTTAGAAATTAGATCTCATTAAAAGCATATTGAAAGTACTTCAATAGGTAGGACAAATAAGCTTCTGTTCATTTAGTCTTAGTTTGGTTATTTCCTAATTCTTTGTTATGTAAAACAAAATGTGCAAATCACAGAGTGATTTTTCTATGATTATAATTTTTCATATCTCAATGAATATTCCCACATTTTATTAGATTTGTAACTTTGTGGAAAACAAATTGATTTTCATTTCATGTCAAATGAACTTTGGTATTTTTAATACTAACAGAACATATTTGACAATTTTCATAATTTGATTCTGTTTATATATAATTGCAGGTTTATTTCTTATAGATTTTAATAAAATATTTTCAAGACTATTAACCCTATGAAAGCTAATAAGAAATAAATAAGAATGTTTAATAATGCATTACAAAACACACTATTTTGAGAAATATTTTGAAACATTTATGTATGCAGTTCTCATTGAAGCATTCCATAATCTCATCATTGGAAACTAGATTGTGGGTGGCATACTATCCAGAGCTTGCACAGAAATAAAAATACATAGGTACAGAAGAATTTTATAACATTCTTGAGTATTTTGCCTAAAATTCACTGTGAATTCTGAGAAACAAAGCAAAATAAAACAAAATCTATAACAGTTTGAGGGGCTGTAAAATTGGCATGGTTTGGATACAGATTTAGGTATGATTCACTATTCAATTACTGGAAAAATACACCGCTTTTCCAAAATGTTATACTAAACATATAACTTTACATGAAAACAGTATATGGCATGGAAAATTAGTTTCCCATATTTGAATTTGAGTAAAAATAAAGCACATCATGAGTGGAATAATTTCTTAAGTAGAGACAATCCTCGTCTAGACGATTCAAAACAGATAATGCCGTGAGTTTTAAATAGACATTTAAATGTCAAGAAATGGCAGTGCATATTTTAATTATTCAGTACTTAAAAGCTCAAAGGCATGTAAGAAACTGAGCATGTAAGGATCAGTTTGGCATATTATGTGCAATAATATGGATTTCCAAGTCTTATGTCTATAGACATAAAGAAAAAGAAGGGTAGGAAAATGGAAACTGTCTCTTTGCTACATTTTTATTTGGAATTTAGATAAAAATTTACAGAATGTCTTGTCATTTTCCAGTTTTAAGTTCCTCTATCATCATGTAAAAAATACCATTCTACCGTGGTCAAGAATAGATCTTTAAGAGTGATGGATTAAGCTCAGTGGTTCCAGTGCCTGCCTTGCAAGTGCAGGGGCTCAGGTTTGATCCCCAGGTAACCACATACAATAATCAGGGCATGGAGACACGCCCACCAGCAATCAGAACCACATGCCACAGTTCTGGGCATCATACACACACACACACACACACACACACACACACGAATAGATCTTTCAGAAAAAAAATGAAAAAAATTGACTGTTATGTTCAGACTAAGGTCTTTCCCTTTTTTCTCTATTTAAATGGCCTGCAACCCACAGTCACGCCATCCAGAATGCACCCGATCTCATCTGAATGGCCTGCATACTCACATATTTCTGGTGTATATGTCTAAATGAAACAAATATATCCTTGATTGTACAGCAACTAATATATACATATATTAGTATATATTAATTATATATAGTATATATTAATTATATATATATATATATATATATATATATTTTTTTTTTTTTTTTTTAAGACAGGGTTTCGCTTTTGTAGTTTAGGCTGGCCCTGAGCTCAGCCTTGGACTCACAGCAATCCTCCTGTCCTCCTGCCTTTTCCTCCCAAGTACTGGCATTACAGGTATGAGCCACCATGCCCTGTACTGTGGTATGTGGTTCTGGTTGCTTGTGGGCACGAGTCTCCATGCCCAGCATTGTTGTATATGGTTACTGGGGATCGAAGTCAAATCCTTCAGCTTGCAAAACAGGCGCTGGAACCACTAAGCTAAATCCCTGGCCCAGCAACAATATTTTTTGCTCCACTTACTATAAAATCTGTTCTTTCCTGTTCTTATGAATTCCAACCTAGAATTAGTCTATTGTAATATCTCACATACAGAGATTGAAAAAGTGCCCAGCTGTTCACATGAACATTATTCTATTTGCTTAAAGTAATAGATTTTATATTAGAAGTTTTCATATGTTGCAAAAACTTACACATAATGGTACTTATTAGTATATGAACACATACAAAAGTACTTGATTGAAATTAGACTATAATGAATGTGTGATTTTATTAAAAATCTTTCTACAACTTTTTTTTACCTTTTACCTTCTCACTTTGATCATCTTACCAACAACTATCCTTTTTCACTGTAATATCTGTTCATACTCCTTTATTTAAAAACAAAACAGAAGAAAACAAAGTTTATATATATAGTGGGTTGATAGGATGGGTAGGGCTATGAGAAAAAATAAGATTAAGTTGTGTCATATACTGGTACAAATTCTCATCGTGGAGTGCAATCATGATATGTATATGTAATGTACCTATAAAGATTTAAATTAAAAAAAAGAAACATGATTTAGAAAATGAAATTTGTTTTGTATTCCATCGTGGTAAGTACAAGTCTGATGTAAGATGTTGGAATAAAATCATTAGTGAGGGCCATGGATTTAGCTCAGTGGTTCCGGTACCTGCCTTTCAAACTCAGTAACCACATACAACGATGGGCATGGAGACTCATGCCCACCAGCAATATTCACCACATGCCACAGGGCCAGGTGTAGTGGCTCACATCTGTGATTCCAGCACTCGTAAAACAGAGGCAGGAGGTTTGAGTTTGAGGCTGAGCTCAGGACCAGCCTGAAGTACAAAGCGAGACCCTGCATCAAAAAATAATGATAATAATAATAATAATAAAAATAAAATAATAATTAGTAAAGCCACTGGAGAAAGAAAAAGAAAATCTTCACATCATCATGTCACTTATAGAATATAATGAACTCAGTCTTCCATACAGATTAACCAAAACTCGACGTGCCAGATTCACTTCTTTAACTTGTACTGAGTAGTGTTAGGATGTTTAACCAGAGCTGGTTTTAAGAAGCTTTAGTGAGTTAATAGTTACCATTGAGTTTCTGCACATATAAATGCCATTTTCTAATTCCTGTTGCAAGGCAATGTCCCCCTTTTTCCTTTCTTCTTGTTTTCTTTTCAACATAAATATATCCCTAAATTGGATTGAAGCACTAATGATAACTATCTGAAGTCTGGACTCAGGTTAATAATGTGTGGAGATAATCTATTGGTAGTTCAAGTTAATCAAGATTTTTCTAGAGGATGATGGTTACATACTCAAAATAACAAATATTAGGATTGCAAACAATTCAACATAACAATGTTATACACAGTGTCACATGTCTCTCCCCATTTCTCATATACCACCTGTATTTTCCTAACTACACAAATGGATCTAAAAAGAGCAAGGCTGGGCTGGGGATGTAGTGTCGTGATACCATGCCTTCCTGCCAACCATAGGTACTGAGTTTGATCCTTAGTACCACAAAAGTTATAAAAAGTAGAAAATCAAAACACCACTGGAATTCAGTGTTTTTAATTTAGTCATTGTGGAACTAACTCAGATTATAAAAGAAAATAAGGACTGTGAGAACCTACAAAGTATGAAAGGTTTGATGGTGAAAGGGACAGTCTGGGTACAGATAATTTAGGAGACTATGGTGAGGATGACTGTTATAGCTACTTCATTCCCAGCTCTTATGCTCTACTTGTTGCCTCTCTCTTTCTCTAGTTTCTAATAATTTTTTAAAATGTTGCTACTAATTTTTATTATCTGTCTCCTTTTACATGAAATATAAGCTCAAAAATAAATTTTTAAACTTTTTTTCTAAGTGCATTCTTCTTTATATGCTCTATAGTGTGTTGGTTAAGGCAGAACTGAATGCATTCTCAAAGTATTGATAAATGTTTGAAGTTGCATTATAGAACATGTGCAAATATTCCATAAACTGTGAGTTTAACAAGAAATATTTTTCAAATAACATAAACTGTCTCACAAAAGTGGCAGACAGTGGATTAAAGTGCATTGAAATCTACTCTCTGATGTCAAACCTATGTCTGATGAAATATTTAATTTAGTCACAAGTGTTTCTTACTTTTGTTTTACTGTGTATAATATATTTTTAAAGATTAAATGAAATGCACAGCAAAAGTTTTAAATGAAGCAAAAAGGAAGTGTAAATTATGCAGTGAGAAATAACTTGTTCAGTGTGAGCTGGTGAGACAACTCAAGTTTCCCCCCTGAAATGACAAGTTTCATCTTGCTGTCTTTAATTTAGAAAAGGATGCTGTCAAAACTGGCCAAGCTGTTCTAACAGACTTGACACCATTTCCACAAACAAAGCCCAGCATACCCAGAGGCATTAGGGAGCAAGACATCCCAAAGATCATGTGTACTTTGGCCATCTGTGTATTTTAAATTTTTGAGAACATCAGCTCTTACAAAATTGAATATTTTGCAAGGCTTTTAAGTGTTTGCATGTACTTCCTAGAGTTAAATATTACTTTATGAAACTGATATATCCATGAAATATTTTTCAAAGTAAATTTCACATTGTTGGATAATATTTACTGGTAGTTTCTTTGTATTACTTGTTGTTATCAGTTGATATATCTCAAAAATATTGCTTAAAAATTAATTTTAAATTTATAATCTCATTTATCCAGTATATTTTCCTTTTTCTTTATAAGGTAGTTCCCTAAAAAACTAATTGAAAAATAAAATCATACACACACACACACACACACACACACACACACACACACACATATATATATATATATATAGTCTGCTTTTAAGAAGTTTTAATAACTTCAGACATCAAAATAATAGTAATTCTCAAAATAAATTGCAAATAGATATATAAACCATAGAGAAGAATTTTGGCTTTTTCTACCTATGTTAATTTAATATTACTAAGTTATAGCATTGATTGTGATAGAACCGAAAATAATATACTTAATTCTCATATTAAACTTCATTTCTATGTGTTATTAAAGATTTTCTAAATATCAACTTCCATCATATCTAGTATCATGACAATAAAAAGACAGTATGTTTTATTTATAATTGTAAAAAAATCATAAATTATAAAAAGCTATTAAATAATTGTCAAAATATGTATGAGATTTGAAGCTACAATAAATATTAAAACATAAAATTACCACTCTGTCACCTTAGGTGTATTTCATAACATTTTTATTGTTAGGACACTATATCCTTAGATATTAAAATTGCTTTTGTTTTGAATTATTATATTCTTATAAACTAGATGGAATATAAACTGAAATTTGAAGTAGGGACATTATTTAAATGTTTAAAATAACAAAAATGTACAGTAGTGCATACCCATATTCCCTCCAGTTGAATGCTGTAATAGGAGGATTGTTATAAATTCAAGGCCAACCTGAGCTATGTACTAAGTTTACAGCCTGAAATAAACAGAGATGTGTTCTCAAAAACAAAAACAAAACAACAAACAAACATACACAATGGCTTTCTGAATATGATTCCTATATTAGTAATAGTGGCATTAAGGAGAAATCTCTAGTCAATCTTGTAAAAGTGAACTGTAAAATAATTCATGCAGTCAATGTTAATAATGTAAAAATATAAATTATATACCAAAGAAAACTTATATGCATATACTTTTTATGGATGATGGTGTGATCTTTCTAACATATTGCAGTAAGGTTTCTTTTTCACTTTGTATTTAAGCCTGTTAATATTTCATGTGACAACTACTGTACAACTCCAGGTTATGCATTTACAATATAGGGATGGTGAAGTAAGCACCAGCAATTTTCCACTGTCATGAAATTTCAGGTAGTCTCCTTAAGGGAGACTTTCAAAACCCAAACTGTGAAAGGCAACAAGAGAACAATATATATGTTAAAAATAGAATTGAAGCAACAAAAAATTATTTGGAGAAATGCATCTGTGTGCACTGAGCTACTCTAACTAGCCTTGCATATGAGCATTTGACTGTCTTGTTCTTCAGCATGATTATTTATAAGACTGAACACAGGTGCTGTGTCTGTCACCTATAGCAAAGAGAAAAAACATCAACTTGGATATGAACAAAAAGAAAACAGATGAAAGGAAAACTTTTTAATTTGAAATTTAAAATATTGAGTTTGCTTTTAATTCTCATTCTAACTTGGGAAAACCAGTTTAATCTTTGAAAATTATTTTTAGGGCTAAGGATTTAGCTCAGTGGTTCCAGTACCTGCCTTTCCCCAGTACCCACGTACAACAATGCTGGATGTGGAGACTCATGTCCACCAGCAATCAGTACCACATACCACAGTGCCAGCATGGTAGCTCATGCCTGTAATCCCAGCACTCACTCGGGAAGCAGAGGCAGGAGGATTGCTGTGAGCTCAGGGCCAGCCTGAACTACAAAAGCAAGACCCTGTTTAAAAAAAAATAAATTTTAAATGTAAGCAATATCCCACACCACATTAATTATTGAGGTTAAAATCAATAAAATAATTTAAAGGCTAATATTTTTAAATGTTTATTATATTTTATTAATTTAATTAAAATATTGAATAAATCATATCTTGAGAAATATATCTTAAGAAGTATATTTCCAGAAATCAAAGTTCTCCTCAGTGTATACTTTTTCAGTTGAATACCTAAGTATATGCTAGACACTTCAAATGTAATCATTTTGTTAATTTGAAATATTCAGGATATAAATATATTTTGTGATATATCTTAAAAAGTAGGAGCATAAATATTATTATTTTATTCTAGGCTCAAAACTGCAAAAATTGTCTTCATACCTAATTTTAGGCAAATAAGCATAAAAATATAAGAGAAAATTTTTCTGCAAAAAATAATCATAATTCCCTAATCAAAGGTTAAATTGAAATTTCATTAAAAAGAGGGATGCGGATGCCTTAAACATTGTTGATAATATTCACAATGTACTGTATACATACAATTAAAATAAATATAAAAAATCTATTTTTATGTAATTTTTCTAATTGCAATACAAATATTGTCTTAGATAGCTTATTACATACAGTTGATTCACTGTTATTTTACTTTGTAGACTTATAGTGAAAACCACTTCAGAAAAGTCCAAAAATAATTCTTAATTCTGTTTGTGAGATTATGTCTAACAACACAGCTCTCAGCAAATAGTAAACCTAATCAGAAAAAAGACTCTTTATATGGTTCCATAAGCTATATTAAAACACTCTGGCTCACTGCTTGGCTATATAATCCTCTTTCGCCTGCATATCAAGAATATACTCCTCAGAGACCTATGAGGATTAATAAAAAAAAGTCATTAATGGTATCTTCTATATAGTTCCTTGTTCCAAAAAAGTTCAATACTAGGTATTTTTGTTATTACTTAGAACTTGTCCAAAAGGTATACAGGTAACAACAATCTTAGAGATAAGAAAACTAATTCAAAGGGATTAAAACTTTACCAATATGATGTCAAATATTTGCTTGAAAAGTGAAAAGTTAAAATGTTCAATTGGTTGTTTTGTTGGGTCAGCAGGCAAAAGTAGTAAGCCAGCAAACTCAATACTGCTATTCAGAAAAGAACTTCTAGATTAACCCTATTTTAAATGGTTACATTTGAAGGCAACTACAGATCACAGAAGTATTAAATGCTGGAAAAAGAAGAACCTTCAAAACTTATCACTTCTTTAAAATAAATAAAAATATCCCAAAGAAATGTTGTGTCTGCTTTGAATATAATTGCATGGAGTTTTAATCACTCATGACTATTGAGTTTACCAGTAAGTTATAGGAGTAGTGAATATCTTCCCAACATTTACATTTGTTAAAAAGTTTCTTTTAATAATAGCATCTTAATTTTATCTAAAATTTTATTTGATGATATTTTATTTCATGCTGCTTTAGAGGAAACTATTTTATATCATTTTTCCCAGGATTTAAGTTCCTATTTTAAAAA
>PVIR01038648.1:0-14479 GCA_004026965.1 Petromus typicus | reverse complement strand
CATAAGTGAAATAAATAGGTCACAGATAGATACATATCGCATCTTTTCTCTGGTATGAGAAAATGAAGATGTAAATGAGTCCTAGCATTGTATGTTATATATTGTGAAATAGAAAATGCTCAATGTAAAATAAGGTGAAAGGGGACAATGTTGAGATTGTAACAAAAAAGTAAGGAAACAAATTTTATATATAGGGGGGTGGTAGGGTGGGTAGGGCTATGGGAAAAAATGAGAATTAAGTTGTGTCTTATACTGGTACAAATCCCCATTATGGAGTGCAATCATGATGTGTATATTTAATGTACCAATAAAGATAATTTTAAAAAAACCCTAGGTACTGCTAGTACTGCATTACAAACATGCACCTTGTATTTCCTGGGGATAATATTTAATTGATTCTATTGTTACACTTTATATATACAATATGATCACATTTAACATGTTCTGATGATAATTTTTGTTCTGAATTCTATATTTGTCATGTTAATATAGCCATTCCATCTTACTTTTGAGTATTTTTCCTGCTATATCTTTTTCCATCTCTACATTTTTTTGTTTGAATGTTTTATATTGAAATCTAGTTTTGTGGAGGGAGTATATAACTTGGTTTTGAGTCTTTTGGGTTGATTTTTGGATTATATCTTTTATTATATTTTTGTTTCTTTCTAATTAAAATTTAGGTTATGTACAGTATATTGAAGGGAAATATTGCTATATTTTGGTTTAATTCTTCCATGTTGTTATCATTGTCTGTTTGTACAATCTCTCCTTACCCTAATTTCCCTGCCCTTGCTTAATAAACTTTTTACTCTTTATGGTTCTTTTCCTAGTCTTTCTTGTGCTTGTACAGACCAGCATTCAGACAGCGACTTGAATGCACACTAGAGTGATTTATGGAGCTTTTATTCCTTCCCTCCTCTCTCCCTTCCTCCCTCCTTCCTTCCCTCTGCCCCTCCCTTTCTCCCGGCCTGCCTTCCTTCCTTTCTTTTCTTTTCTTTTTTCTTTCTTTCTTTTTCCTTCTCTCTTTTCATCCTTTCTTAATTTAGTTTGCCCTTTTTGTCATGGACCACGGACCTATATCATCTGTTGTCTGCTATCCAAAAACATTTGTTTTAAACATCTTGCCTCATTTTTGAAGTGTGTACAGCAGGTGGCAATTCCTGTAACAGTTAATGTTTCATGGCCTAAAGCTTTGACAATGCTTTCTTATTCCTTAGATGCAAAAGTTGTCCATGTAAATGTTCAGCAGTATTTTACATATGAAAAATTATATTTATCTTCGAAATTTGTCCCTGCTGTCAAAAAATAACTTTTTCTTCTTCAAAGTCACTCTCCAGAACTGAATTATTTTAGTAAAGAATTATCATCCACTAAATGACTTAAATTTCATAGACTATAGACAAATTTAAAATTTTCTTAGTTGGCATTGTTCAAAGAAAGAAAAAGAGCTTCTGAAATCTCATCAATTTGTTCTTCATTAGGTTGATTTTACTTAAAAAGACTTTCTATTTTATTTTTTACTTCTTCCTAATTCAGTGTAGACATTAAAACCAAAATTTTTCCTTATTTACAAAATGTGATTAAATGTCCTTTTGGGTTTTTATAGAAACTAGAAAGAAGGTGAAATAAAGCCAGAATGTGAAATCATCAAAATCAACTTTTGATATAAAAAGTAGTATTCTCTTTGATCTTGAAGATCAGCCTGTGAGATGTTTTGAGAAGTAGTGTTGACAATCCTAATAAGAAAAGAGTGGGATACCACTGCTAGAAAAATATAGAATAGGTATGGAGGCTTTGTTTTCTGTGATGGAGGACAAAACACATGACTAAAACTGCTGGAGGTGTGAGACCCTCTAGTGAGTGAGTCACGTGGTCAAAGGCATTACCTCTGTGGCTTTGGACAAGGATACAGTGTGCCAGTCCCCTTATGTTATGCTCCAGCTCAGCACTCGGTAGAGGATGTTTCTGGAACCCAGATATTTATTTTTTGACATGAGCAAAAGGAAAACTTGAGAAAGTCAAATTCTTTTTTTTCTTTCTGTTTAGCAGAAAAGTGGATTCCTGTGTAACTATGCAAGCTGAATTTGCTGGAAGTAGCTTTTTCTCTAGAAAAAATAACCAGCTGATATTATCAGATTCCCTGCCTTGAAGAGTATAAGCCTTTTCAAAAGCACTTCTGTAACTACTAGCACTTTATAAATCAAAATTTGTAGTTTCGCTTGAGGAAATAAGCTACTTAAACAGGCCCATTTCAGAAAACCTTTTCTAAGAACACTTTCCACTCAGCCATTCCACATATGAAGTCTAGTGATTTGGGCATCCAGGGTATTTATTCAATTTCTTTTTCATATTGTACTCTAAGAAACGAGAGTAACCATGCTCATTTTTTTCCCGTTTTCACAAGGTGAAAAACTCCACTTTAACATCTCAGAGATGCATTTAGTTTGTCCCCAGGCACGGTGGAGTGGAGCTGTGCTAGCCTCCTGCTCAAGCCTCTTGATTTGGTTTTCATTTTGGTCACAGATAAAAGACAAACAAACAAATGATAGAACTTCTGAGGTACTTCCAGTGGCTTGGTTATGCTTCCTAGGGCCATAGAAGAGAAAGATGTGGGAAAGCATGGGTGGTTAGAGATAGTCAATACCTGGCTGCTTCCTTATTTAGCCTAAGTACATAACATGTGCTGTGGGAACTAAGGGGCCTCCCAGGGGTGTGAGGTTGAGGACATGATAATCAACAGCAGAAAGCTTCTGCTCTTGAAGGGATGTGTTCCAGTCACATGATATCCAGATAACTTTCGTGGGTCATGTGTCACTGTAGAGATACAGAGATCAGTTGGAGCAAAGAGATGCCCAGAAAACTGCAAAATACCCATAAAAAATCAATCCTCACCTTCTTTGATGTCACTGAAAGCTGTAAAAATCAGAAGTAGAATTGTTCCTCTTTCAATGTAGTCTTCAATGTGAAGAATGCAGTGATTAAAGACACATCTGGTAGAGTTGCTATGACAATTTTGCTGCAGAGGAAAAAGGAAAAAAATATCAATTTCACAAGAAAGTTTTCAGAAGTCTATTGCATCCAGATAATTGTCGCCTGAACTTTAATTCCCATATTACAATAATGCATATTTTTCTTTTAATGTTATCAAGCTTCTCCTTTCATTTGATTTTAACATATATGTACTGTTATACTCTGCATTGATTTCCAAATAATTGTCTACTTATAAATCATATTACATCTCTTTAGATCAAGTTGTGAGAACAGACAACTTTTTTTTCTGATAAAAATGCCCACAAGGATTTTCACAGTAATAAAATAAATTTGAACAGCCACATCTAAAAGTGACCCTCCTTGAGCCCCAGGACCTGTAGTAATTTATCATTTTTCTTCAGGAATAGTTTGAGTCTCATGCATTGTGAGGCTACTGCACAGAGCACAGATCTAACCAGGAGCCAGTAGCCCTGGACATCCTCCACCAGAATGCTGTTGTGCTTTTTCTCTGCTGGCAGTGATGACCAAAGCAACTCTTGAAGGAATTGAAAGAGTCATTTGTGTTTATTTTTCTAGAAAGAACTAATTTCATTATATAGAAGTATTTGTAAAGTCTGGTGTGCTGTGCATCATTTTAGATGCACAGAGCTTTTGGGATTTAGTCCTCTCTCAATATTAAGAGTTACTAATATTCTTAGGAAAATGCAATCTTTTTAGTATCAGGTAACCAGTTGTGTGAATTTTTATTTTCCTCTCTTCAAATTTATCTCTTCAGATCTTAAGATTGCTGAGGAGAATCTGCATTAGGCATGTATGTGTCTGAGATGGTGCTTGGAGTATTGAAGCATCACCAATCGTGAGGTGAATTTACTACATTTCTCTACTAGGGCAGGTATAATGCTACTCAGGTGTTTCCTATTCTTTTATATTGTTTTAGTGCATTAAAATATCTGCTCCTTAGACTATTGATCAAGGGTTCTTTGTGTTATAGCCATTTGGGAAATGGTTGTTGTAATATTAAGAAGAATAAATGTTGATTGGGAAGCAGCAGTTTGCTCTAGTGGGAGCTTTGTTGTTATGTGTATATGGAGCACATATTTAGAAATCAATTTTTGATATACATGTCCTTCCTGTTTAAAATATCTACAAGGTTCCCTGAAAATGAGTGAATACTACCTGTGAATTTTGACTTTGCCACAGATTCTCTGTTACCCTACAGTGTGGGATTAATGAAAATCCAGTGTACTAACCAGCAGTCATCTGTAGGTCCCCAAAGTTAATACCTTTAGCAGGAGCTGTTGTATTGTTAAAGAGGCCTTTAAGTTATAAGACCAGACTTCCCACACCACATCTAATCTACCTTGCAGTTAAGTTTAGCAACAAGATGGTACTGCCTAGCTATCTATGCTAAATTCCTTGCATAGGTGGTGTTACAGTTCTGGTCTAAATAAAGCAATCAATCAATATTTCTTCTCTGCTTACACTCCAATCTTCAGAACTGCTTGTTACGCTAGCTAGATGGATTTACTTAGAGCAGTGAAAGACATTCAGCAAGTCCATCCAATTTCTTGATTTATTTGCTATTGATGCATAAAATAAGCTTGTCTGTGAAATAGCCAGGTTGAAATTGCTGTTCTCATGCATTTTCATTGTTATTATTTGGCTAGACTGACTCTTGAGGGTCAAATTAAAACTCATTCATCCAAAGCTACATGAGTGACAATAGATAGCTTCTTCAGTTAAAATTAGAATCAGTACCAGTTTGAATAAAATTGTTGAAGAATCTTAGATGGTCTGGATTACCCAAATTTTCTAAAAAAGCCTCCATATCAATTGTTCATCTCAGAAACTTGAATTTAACATCCATATTATATATTGTTGTCAGTAAAAGAAATATAAGCCATAAGCCTAAGACTGCAATGACAGCATAAGTAAAATTTCTAGTACTAACAATAATGACAGAGATACTTAGATTTTGGTAGTTTCACAGTTGATGAAAGATTTTCATAGGTGTTATGGCTTCTAATATAACACCTTAAGATATTTTTAAAATAAAGTATTATCAGCTTGTTTAAAGAGTGAATAATTTAAAACAGAATTCTTAGATATTCTCATTTTTCATGAACACTTACAGTCTTCTTTTCTTACATTAATAATGTAAAATCTTTAGAAAAAAATCAGGTATCTAATTGCTTTTTATAAGAATTACTTTTTTGCAAAATACCAAATATTGAATTTTCCCAAGGAAACAACATACAGTCAATATGTTACTATATTCCCAATATGTATTTTTAAAATTCTGACTTGTAGCATTTAGGGGATATTTTCTTTCATATGGAGCTTAGAAATAATTAATTCTAGGAGTTCATTGTATAGATGAGGAAAGTAGAACAAAGCCAAATGACTGGCAACAGGTCTCTGGTGCAGCATTAGTTGATATGGCAACTTTCATCCCATTACTCCCGGTCCATAATTTGCTGGAATAAGACTAAATATTCTTAATTTAGTGCCACCATACCTGAAGATTTTACAGTATATAGTAACTGTTTTTAGTGAAATACTCCAGTATTAAATATTCCATATAAATCATTGCCTCCTTTTTCCCATGGTGATCCTTCTTTCTTTTATTCTCTTTGCAATCTTTTGCACCGGTGAAAAAATTGTTAAGCTGGCTACCTCATTCAGTGGTAGATTCCTTAAAGACAGTTTAAACCTTTAGTTGGGTCAGATGAATTTGGAGCATGTATGTATGGGCTTTTTATTTTTAAGCTAGTTTGTAACTTTATTTTTAAAAATTGATTTTATTGGTACATTTTATATATGCATTATGATCACATTCAACATTCAATATTTGTACCAGCACATGACACATCTTGATTCTCATTTTTCCCATTCCCCTGCCTTTCCTTCACCTTCTTGTCCCCTGTATACATAAGCATGACTTTAGAAATATTTTGGATTAAAGGTGGTCTCTAATGTGCTGTTCCTCTGAAATCTTTCAGACTTGGTTTACTATGGTTTGCTGGTATCCTTCACATATTTAACCAAGTAAAACCAATAATACATTTAAAAATATAAATGTTTAAAATATTTGTTTTATGGGCATTAGGGCATTTTTTTCTTCAGGTTCAGCAATGTTTCAGAGAAGTTGAAATATTCCCAACTCTTGCATCTATTTTGCTACAGGGGTTTAAATATAGAATAAGAGAAGCCTATCACTCAAAATAAATTGCAGTGCTAGACAATGAGTGTTGGCCTTTCTGGCTGAAGGCCGAGTGGATTGTGGATTGTAATGTTGATTCAGGAAAATGAGTTCATTCTAAGAAGCTTAAAGCTGATGCTTTGAGGTAGTATAAGATCTGATCTTTTTTTCCTTAATGTTAAGAAACTCATAGACTGTAAATCCTTTCTTCAGTATGAAGTAAGATTTTAAGAAGCAAATCTAACATTTGATTGTGCAGAAAGTTCCTTTCCATGTCAAAACCTAAAGTTATGCAACTTAGGAGTTAGCTGGAATCAAATCAACTCAATAATGGGACATACTGAACTCCAAGATGGTGGATAACACCGGGACCTTGTTGTTGTGCCACTTGTAGGATCACACTAGAGTGATGTTGAACATTTTTTCATGTTTCTTTGCACCTTTGCTTCTTCATCTGGAAAATGTCTGTTCATTTCAGATGCCCACTTTTGAAATGGATCTTTAAATTGGGGGGGGGCTGATTTTTTAAGTTCTCTATATTTTCTATATTTTTAAGTTCTCTCTATATTCTTTTGTCTGAAGAACAGTTGGTCAAATTGTTTTCCATATTGTATGGTATCTTTTCTCTCTGTGTATGGTTTCTCTTGATGTGCAGGAGCGTTTTAATAAGGTGAGATCCTAATTGATTTTTTATGCTAGTTCTCATGCTCCTGGGGTTTTGCTCATAAAGTATTTCCCTTAAATGTCTCCAAGAGTTCTACTTAACCTTCCTTCCCGCAATGTCTCCAAGAGTTCTACTTAACCTTCCTTCCAGTGTTTCTGTTTTAATACTTAGATCTTTAATCCACTTCAGTGTCAGTTTAGTGCATGATAAAAGATGTAGGACTAGTTTTAATCTTTGAAATGTTCAAACCCAGTTTTGCCAGCACCATTTATTAAAGAGGCTAGGTCATTCAAGAGATGCAGATGAAAACCACACTGAAATTCTACCTCACTCCAAGTGCTACCAAGAAATCAACCAATAGCAAATGCTGGCAGGACTATGGGAAGAGAGGAACCCTTCCTTCTCCACCATAGGTGAGAATGTAGGCTGGTCCAGCCAGTGTGAAAATAAGGCAGGAACATCAACTGGTGCAACCACTGTGGAAATCAGTGTGGGGATTCCTCAGAAATGTAGGATTAGAGATCCCATTTGACCCTGCTATTCCCCCTTGGGTACATCCATGAAATAATTAAAAGCATTATATCACAGAGACATATGTGTACCCATGTTTACAGCAGCAGTTTTTAATAGCTAAGCCTCCCAACTGGAGACTGGATAAAACAGATGTATTTCTTTTGTTTTGTTTTTTAATAAAATGGAATATTACTTCTCCACAAAGAATGATAAATTAGAAATATTTATAGCTCAATAGATGAGCCTTGAGGCCATACCCTTAAATAAAGTAAATAGGACACAGATATGTAAATACCATATAATTTTTCTAGTGTGGGAAACTGAAAGTGTAAGTGAGGTCTAGAATGTATGACAGGTATTGTGAAACAGGAAGAAAATGTTCAAAGGGAAAGGAGAACTTGGTGGAGACAAGGGAAAGCAAAGAAAGGAAAGAAAAACTTTGATGATTAAAATAACAGACACAAACCTTATATGGGGGTATTGGGGTACTGAAGGGAGGACAGGGGAATGGGAAAAATATGAATCAATATGTATTGTGTTCATGTACAAATTCTCAATGAGTAATATCGTAATATATTCCAAAAATGTATCAATAAACTCAATTTATTAAAAAATTACATTAGAGAAAGAGGACAGGCATGGAGATTAGCAATATAATCCACTCAGACTATTTTCTCTTTCAATATTTGTGTCATTCTTTTCATTTACTTTGAATATTCTTCCTGAATTTCCAAATAACACACCTTTGTTAGATCTCAAGTACCTTTGTTATATGAAGCATATTTTTTTTGTTTTATTATATTCTTGTCCATATTTTTATTTAAGGATTTGGAGCACTAATTTTTATTTATTTATTTATTTATTTATTACCTAGAAATAAGAACATCTTCTCATTTAAGAGTTTGGATCAGGAGTTTGAAATCTTCTGTATTTTCAGTTATGTTTGGCAATAAAATTAAATCTAAACTAAAAGAACTGAATAACCTACAGTGCACCCATTTGTCAAAGTAACATCACGTGTAGCACACTTTAAACTTTTAAGCGTATACATTTTTAAAAGATTTCCCTATAAATAGCTAATGTGGAAAAATCTTAATATACGAGAGTTCTGAGTCATCT
Organism: Petromus typicus; assembly: GCA_004026965.1. Taxonomy (NCBI): domain Eukaryota; kingdom Metazoa; phylum Chordata; class Mammalia; order Rodentia; family Petromuridae; genus Petromus; species Petromus typicus. Next base: position 5,990 of record PVIR01038648.1, on the reverse strand, counting down.
GTCTCACTCACTGCTACTTGTCATGAGACTGGGAGAAGAATTTGTCACGGAGGACATTGCTCATGGGATATCTGTCTTTGAATTTTCCAGTGGTTACAGGTGTGTTGGAAACAATAGAATGGGTTCTTTAAATTACTTGTATTTGAGGAACATGATTCTGTTATTATAATTGAGAAATAAAAATAATGAAGTTTGCTAGTGAAAATTATCCTAGAAAGGTTTTGGAAACTCTGCAATGCAATTATTGGTAGTTTCATTCTGTTCTGTCTTTTTGTTTGTTTGTTTGTTTGTTTTTGAGACAAGGTCTCAATTTTGTGGTTCAGGCTGGCCCTGAGCTCAGCCTCAAACTCACATCACAGCAATCCTCCTGCCTCTGCCTCCCAAGTGCTAGGATTACAGACAAGCCACCATGCCCGGCACTGTGGTATGTGGTACTGATTGCTGCTGGGCGTGAGTCTTCACATCCAGTATTGTATGTGGTTAACTGGGGATTTAACCCAGGCCCTTGCACTTGCAAGACAGGCACCAGAATCACTGAGCTAAATCCCTGGCCCATGTCTTTCTACAACTGAATTTAAGATGCAGACCAAGACATAGATCATGATGCTGTACCCAGTGGTTAGCTAAGGAATGCTATTCTTTGAGATTTAAATAAAACAGGTGAACAATCACATGTGGCTCTGTGAGAGCTTGATGACTTCATCATGATTTCTGTAACTATAGTAGATGAAGAGGCCAAGGTTTTTTGTCAAGGTTGTTTATGACTCTCCTTTTGTTTCTGCCAAACAATTCTTTCTTCATCTTGTACTCAAATCTCAGTCACATACCCTAGATCTGCTTTGAAGTAACTACTGTTAGTGATTTTTGTATACTTTTGTAATACTTTACAAATCTGCAACTTCATACAGGTCTCAATTCTTCATTTCTTTTAAAGTTTTTTGACACAGGGTCCTGCTTTTTAGTTCAGGCTGGTCCTAAACTCAGCCTTGAACTCAGCAGTCCTCCTGCCTCTGCCTTGCAAGTACTGGGATTACAGGTGTGAGCCACCACACTGGCACTGTGGTACGTGGTACTGATTGCTGGTGGAAATGAGTCACTACATCCGACATTGTTGTATGTGATTACCAGGAATATGACCTGGACCACTGGGCTTGCAAGGCAGGTGCTGGAACCACCCAGCTAAATCCTCGGCCCTATACTAAGTATTTTGTACCTTACATTTGATATGACAAAATGTTGTGTTATGCTCATCATAATATGGTTTATTCTTGAATAGAAGCCTAACTTTCTATTGTTTGAGGCATGCCACAATTTATTACTCAGATAGGTATTAATGGATAATCAAGATGTTTACAGTTGGGTACTCTTTCAGTATACCTCCATATGCACATCATGGAAAGTTTGGTGGGATAAATTTCCATGAATGAAATATTTTAGTTATCAAATAAAGAAAACTAAATAGAGATGCCATTTAATTCAGTTATATCTTTTAGGCGTCTCCCTCCAAGATGTAAAGACATCATATTACAGTAATACATGCATATTCATATCCATAGCAACACAACCCATAATAGGTGAATCTTGGAAGTAGCCGGTGTGTCCATCAATAGTTGAATAGGTAAAGGTAATGTGGATACAAAGAATGGCTGCTATCACAAAATCAACCAACAACAAATGTTGGTAAGTCTGTGGGGAGAAAGGAACCTTTCTCAAATGTTGTTGGCAATGTAGACTGGTGCAACCACTATGGAGATCAATGTGAAGATTCCTTAAAAAACTAGGACTCAAGTTCCAATTTGACCTTCCTATTTCTCTGCTAGCTATGTACATGAGAGAATTAAATTATTCATACTACAGGGTCACATGTGCACCCACATTTATAGCAGTTCAGTTTGAAATAACTACATTTTGAAAACAGCCCAAATGCTCAACATCAGGAAGAAGGATAAAGAATTTTTTTAAATAAAATGGAGTATTAACCTGTAATAAAGAGTGACAGATTTGAGTCATTTATACTCAAATGGATTTACTTTGAGGACATTCTCATAAGTGAAATAAATAAGATACAGATGTGTAAATACTGTATCTTTTTTCTAGTAGGAAAAACTAAAGGTGCAAGTGAATACCAAAATGTATGATACATAATGTGAAACAGGAAGAAAACATGCAAAAAGGAAAAGGAAGTTAGGGGAAAGTAAAGAAGGGAAAGAAAAAGTCTTACAGTAGAAAAAAGGAAACAAAGCTTGTATATGGGGGTGGAAGTTGTAGGGAATTACAGGAGAAAGGGGAAAAATGAGAATCAAGATGTGTCATGAACAGGTACAAATTCTCAATGTTGAATGTGATCATAATGTATGTATAAAATGTACCAATAAAGTGAATTTAAAAAGAAGAAAATGTGAATAGAGAACAATGATTCTACATAATAGAATAGTACACAGCCTGAAAGAAGTATAAAATTAAATTGCTTGTAGGAAAGTGGATACATCTGGAAGCCACAGTATTATGTACAATAAATCAGACACAGAAGTTTAATATCTTAGAGTATGATATCACTGATATGAAATCCAAAGTACAAATAAAGAAAAAACAGAATCTCAGTAAACATAGTCAAATTATTATGTTTTAGAATTGACTTTTCTCACTATATCCCCCAAATCCCATTTGTAGTTTTATTAGACAGTCTTTGAATTTTTGGAATAATTTAGAGGAAATGATATTTTTCATTGTTTTATCCAAAAGCAAATGCCATGTGTCTTAGTTACTTATCTTGTTGCTGAGACAAAATCCCCACACTTCAAATTAAAGGAGGAAAGGTTTATTTCAGCTCACAATTTATACTGCTTTCAATTGATAGTTAGCAGGTTCAAAAGCAGGGCAGCATGGCAGAGAGGCATTGCAGAGGTGGAATCAGTCAATGGTGTGGCAAGCAGAAAGCAGCAAACAGCTGCTGCAGCAGCAGAAATGAGTCCGCCTTTCACTTTTATCCCAAACACCCTACAAACCTTTCAGGTGGTGCCACACACACCCTGGTTGGGCTTCTGTCTTTCATAAGTCCATTTAGACAGAGCCAGAACAACGCTAATCCCAAGGAGTAGACTAATTTAGTATTACACATCCTCAATCCCAGTATCACACACTCTAGATCCAGCCAGCCTCAAAAAGCCCCTCCCTGTGTACACATAGAGGAACCTATTAGGGGACATCTAGACACAATCCATAATACCCTACAAATATATTTGTCTTATTTTCCTTTGCTGTAAACTCTACCTCTTTCTTGTAAAAATATATTCTTATTTGTGTTCTTAATTTTATGAAATATTGGCTTTCAGTGTCATATTTTCATGCTTGCATGTAATACATTTGTATCATATCTATCCTGCAATTACCATACATTACTTATTTTCCTATCCTTTTCCTTTAATCTTGGCTTAATACTAATCTATTTTTACTTTATGTCATGCTTTTTGGATTCCACATATGAGAGAAAACACGATACTCATCTTTTTGAATCTCTTATTTCATGCAACATGATTTACAGTGACATCTATTTTCCTATTTTTATTCTTGACAGCTGAATAATACTCCACTGTACACACACCACATTTTATTTTATTTATTTATTTATTTATTTTTTTAAAGATTTTTTGAAACAGGGTCTCACTTTGTGGTTCAAGCTGGCCCTGAGCTCAGCCTCGAACTCACATCACAGCAATCCTGTCTCTGCCTCCCGAGTGCTAGGATTACAGGCATGAACCACCATACCTGGCATTGTGGTATGTGGTACTGGTTGCTGCTAGGGTGAGTCTCCACGCCCAGTATTGTTATGTGGTTACTGGGGATCAAACCCCGGTCCTTGCACTTGCAAGACAGGCGCTGGAACCACTGAGCTATATCCCTGGCACCACACCACATTTTATTTATCCATTCATCAGTTGATTGGTTGTATAGCTTGGCTACTATTAATTTTACCACAGTAGACATAGGTATATGAGTATCCTGGTGGTATGCTGACTTCTGTTCCTTTGGTTATATCCCAAGGACGCATGTGGTTGGGCCATAGGGTGTTTCTATTTTTAGTTTGTTTCTTTTTATAAGACATATTGATTCCCTTGGTGGCCGTACTAATTTATACACCAGCAGTGTAAAAGAGTTCCTTTTTCCTGAATCCTGGCCAGTATTTATTGGTTTTTGTTTTTGTTTTTTGAGAAAGGATCTTGTTTTATAGCTTAAGCTGGCTCTGAACTCACTATGTAGACCAGGGAAGCCTCAAACTCACAGCAATCCTCCTGTGTCTACCTCCCGAGTGCTGGGATTACAGGCATGAGTCATCACACTCAGCATTATGGTATGTGTAACTGACTGCTGGTCACTATGCCTGGCATTGTATGTAGTTATGGAGGATTGAACCTGGGAACTTGTGCTTGCAAGGCAGGTGCCAGGAACCACAGAGCTAAATCCCTGGCTCTTTGTTTTGTATTCTTTTTTTTTTTAAATTCAAATCTTTATTATGAATATACATCGTCATCACATTCAACATTGAGGGTTTGCACCAGAATATGACATGACTTGATTCCCATTTTTCCCATTCCCCCACCCACTCTGCAACCTCCCACCCCCTATATACATAAGTTTTGTTTCATTTTTTTTAACTATCACATTTTACCCCTACACCCTCTTTCCTTTTAACTATTTTCCATTTCACAATATCTACTATATATACACTACAACTCATTTACATCTTCTGAGGAAATAAGTGTGGAGATTCCTCAAAAAGCTAGGATTGGAGGTCCCATGTGACCTAGCCATTGCACTGCTAGGTGTATACCCAAAAGAATTAAATGATTCATATCAGAGCAACATACATGCACCCATGTTTATAACAGCTCAGTTTGTGATTGCTAAATCTTGGAAACAACCAAAGTGTTCATAAACTGGAGACTGATTTTATAGAATGGAGTATTACTCTGTCATTAAAAATGATTAGGTTTAGTCATTCATGCTCAAATGGTTTTTTTGTATTCTTAATGCTAGTTGTTCTGGCTGGAGAGAGATAGAACTTTGGTGTAATTTGACCTACATTTAGCTAATGGCTAAAGATGTTGAACATTATGCATACATTAGTGTTTATTTGGACTTCTTTTGCAAAGTGTCTATTCATTTGCCTATTTACTGATTAGTGTATTTAATTTTCTTCTTATTAAGTTTTTAGGTTTCTTTTCATATTCTAGATATTATCCTTCTAGAAAAAAGAGTAACAGACAAAGATTTCCTGACAAAGCCCAATCTGTAGGCTCTCTCTTCACTTTGAAAGTTGTGTTCCCGCTGTGAAGAAAACTTTATATTTGATAAAGTCTCATTTGTTGATAAATGCTATTGTTTTCTATGCTGCTGGAGTTTTATTCATGAAATCTTTGCTTATGGAATGGCTTTAAGTGTTTCCTTTGTATTTTTTTCCAGAGATTTCAAAATTTCCTTAGATTTTTTACTCCTTTTGAATTGATTTTTTTTTTGCACAAGATGAGAGATAGGGATTTAGTTATCATCTTTTATATATGGATATCCAGTTTTTCCAGTACTATTTTTAAAGAGACTATTTTTTCTCCACAATATGTTTTTAGTTCATTTGTTCAGAATCAGATGGCTATACTATATTCTACTCTATTGGTCTACATATCTATTTTTGTGCCATTACCAGACTGTTTTTGTGACTATAGCTTTGTAATATAGTTTGAAATTTGATATTGTGATGCCCCCAGACTTGCTCTTTTTGTTTAAGATTTCTTTGGTTGGCTAAAACTAGATCTAACTCTTTCACCGTGTACCAAGCTAAAATCAAAGTGGATAAGAGACCTAAATATTAAAACAGACACTCTAAACCTACTACAAAACAGGTTAGGTAAAACTCTCGAAGACATTGGCTTAGGGAAAGGCTTCATGAACAAAACTTCTATAGCACAGGAAATGGCTAAGGAAATCAACAAATGGGA
>PVIR01038647.1:0-14431 GCA_004026965.1 Petromus typicus | reverse complement strand
TGAGGTGCAGTCACAGCTTAAATTCTAAGCCACTTCCGATGAAGCTGCTGCAGTAGAAATTATCCTTCAAAACTTTACCAAGGCCAAGGCAAATGAATGGTCTCGGTGCCCCATCTGAGTCCTCACTGGATGTGTGTTTCTCTTGGGAGGAGCAGCTCCCTATTGCCAAGATCAATCCCCAGGAACTTACTCATTTGTATACTGCCAGTTGAGGAGATGGGTCTGAACACAGGATCTGGGTGACAGCAGCATGTTGTCTGTTCTCTTCTGTCTCATAGCTGATGGATACAGACTTGGAAACTGAATCATCTCATTGTGTTCTTAGTCACTGCTGTCTGTGTTTCCAGTGCATCTTCTTTCTGTCCCACCCTAACTGCCACAGTTGAATGTTCAGTAGTCATTTCCTGGAGTGCTGTGTTTTTTGATTCTTCCTGACTCACCTCCACCCTTTCAGTCTCATCTCTGTCTTGACACTGTGGCAATTCATCCAAAGTGCAAATCTCTATCCCATTCACATTTTCTCAAAGACACTCTTTCCTCTATGAATCTCTGATGACTCGATGTGGCACGCAAATACTCACCTGGTTTCTATCTCCTTTTACAATTTAATCACTTTGAAAGCTCTCATCTTGACCAAATCTTCTGGCTAAACTCTAAAACATGTAGGAATTGTCCCTCTTGACACAGCTGTGCACTTTTTCACAGGTTGTAGTTTGTACTAAAAAAGTCCTCTGATCATTATTCTGGTGAACCCTTAGCAATTCTTCAGAACATAGCTTAGCTTGTGATGTCCTTCAGTACTTGGAGGACTTTATTAATTAATACAAATTTATATAAAACTTACCTTACTCTTATTTTTTTTATTTATTTCCAAGCCCAACCAGGTGCTGTATCTTGTCATTTATATGATGTTTGTGAATTTCTATTGAATAAATTAGTGGTCAAATCAGTAACTCAATATGACATTCTTTCTCTCTTTGTGTGTATGCTGGGTCCCATGAAGACTTTCTGTAAAGGCAGCAAGTTTCAACAGAAGTCAAATATTTTTATCCTTTCCAATATCTTCTTAAAGTTTTGATTTTATATGATGATAGCTTAACATTTTCTGCATCTTCATTTTTTTTTCTTATTCTTCCAGCTTCTGGTGCCCTTTCTCACACACTTATAAGCTGGTGGAGCAAGTAAAAGAGGCAACAGGTAAATTAGATAGTGAGAAGGAGGTCAAGAAGAAAAGAGCGTTTATCGCTAATGCCAGCCATATCACGGCATGTTTTAAATATCACCACACTTGTAAAATCAGTAAAGCAGATAAAAATAAAGTTTCCAAATGCATCTCATCATCCAAAAGTAACCACATTTTTTCTGAATATGTCACCTTCTCACCTTTACATGTGCTCACGTTCACTTAACTTTACAAAGCGTGATTTACACGATGCATAAGGCTCATAATCTGCAATTTTAATTACTGTTTTACTATGACCATTTCCTTGTAATTTTTCAAACATGAATTTTAATGAATACCTGATTTTCATTTTAGAAGTTTGTAAAATCAGCTCTTAATTTTCTAAGCTAATGTTGGTAGATTATATTTAAACTAGATGGCTATGTGATATCTGCTAGATTAAATCAAGTTTTCCAGGTATTATTTGCCATGCAGACAGCTGAAAGGGAAGGAATATGTTGAATTAAAACATATAATTTTTTATAATTTTTCCCACAAAAAGAATTTATTGGTTATCATTTCTTTGATATTAAATAGTGAAGAAGATTTTTGCATGTTACCTAAGTCTGAATTAAGGATTGATTGGTTAATATTTCTATATAACTTTCCCTCATCTCATTTCATCAATATGGCACTTTAGGCAGTTTCTCCCTCGCATCATTATGTGCTGACCTTTCCATTGTTAATGCTTCTATTCTATGGCTGAGTAGAGAGGATTTTTTGCCTCTTTTCAGAGATTAGCTGCAAAGAAAATTTATGTGACATTCAAAAGAATTATTTCCAACCTAGCCTTTCAAATGCCTTTCTGACATCTAACGATGTAACTGAGCTACATTAATTTTAGAAAGCACCTATATTTGCATAATAAAAATATGATTTTAATATACTTTAAAAATGCATGATTTCAAAATTAAGGCAAAATACAAAATTTATTTGTATTTTTTACAAAAGATACTAAACTATATTCAATTTTGGTACTCCATCACAATATGCTATCCATTCTATAATTGTTCTCAAAGTTGAGCCTATATCATTATTGTATGTTTATTCACTCTGAACTTTCATCAATATACAAATTATTTTATTAATAGCCATTAGTTGATCATCAGAGCATACAATACTATCAAAAGCATTTTTCATACAGACTAACACAATAATGTTAACAGCCTAAATTTCTTGTGATTTGTTCTATGCAAAAAATTATATGAATTAAATCTGTATGTCAAGATAATTGTACCAATATGTTAAGAGGAAAGTAAGTTTAAAAAATCATATTTATTTTCAAAAAGTATTTCATTATGAGTCCACGCTAACCTTGAACTCACAATGTAGGTGAGGCTGGCATCAAATTTGAGATTTTCCTGCCTCAACCTGAGCTTGCTAGGATCACAAGCTGGCATTACCATGCCTAGGAAGCATGCTTCTTTATTGGTAGTACTTCTAGGAGTCAGTGAAGGGAAAACAGAAAGAACAAAAAAGAGGTAAGACTCACTCTGAATCTCAAAACGGATGCAGTATTCCCCTTTGTCTCTAACCATTTTTCTTCCTTTCCATACAGGAATTAGAACACACTAATTTAAGCTCATGCTTACTCTTTCATTTATTTCCATTCTCCAGTTTTCTTTATGATTTTATGGATGTTGTTTGGTTTACAACTGGACTGCTTCCTCAAAGGATCATGTTCAGAGCTGGTACTTTTGGAAGGCAATTGAAGTAAAAGGGCACCATCTCTAACTTGCTGATAGGAGTTGGGTCCTTGTGGAGATGGATCACTTGAGATGCAACTAGAAAGGGATGTCTCCCTCTTCTGATCCTTTTTTTTCTCCCTTACTTCCTGATCACCATAGTGTGAGCAGTTTTTTCTGCCAAATGCTTCCATCATTCTCTCCCTATCTTTGAGCCTGCCAGTCAGGGACTGAAACTGCTAAACAGCATGAGCCAAAACAAACCAATTCTTTATGTCATGGGCATTGGATGCTATGTCCCAGCAATGAGAAGAGAAATAAGATAGATTTTTGTTGACATCTGGTTTCCATAGTGACAGCATATGTAAGGATTTGGAAAGTATGGAGATGTTGACTAGAGAAACCCTACAATATGGTAAATTGTGCTTCATAGAAACTTAGAAGACCAAAATACTATTATAAATGTGGACAGGAAAGGGCAGACTCAAGAGGTTCCCATCAGGAACAAGTTCTCATTGGCAAGTGGACTTGAGGCCATGTGTATTATGCTCTGGCAGAAATTTGACTGTATTTTGCCACTATTCTCTGCAAAAGCCCGAAATTAAAGGTGTTTAAATTGGCAAAAGAAATTTCAACTCAGGGCTTTCGCATGTGCACTGTTTACAGCTTTCAGCCATGTTTGTAGGGAGATTAAGAGCAGAGGGAAGAGTTAAATCATATAAAAAGTTTAAATGATCCTTTTGACAGGATAGAAAGGCTTGCAAAGTTGGGAGAAGGGACTGTTGAAAATATTGGCATAAAAAAGATGGCATGTAGTTTGAATCTGGAGAAGAAAGATTCCTTGAGTGCCTCTCAGGAATCAGCAAGACCTTATGCATCATTTGCTCAAGGATGCAAAATTATAATCCTTTCATTTGAGAAGAGAGCCCCTTCCTAAAGAAGGACTGCCTAGGGTAATTATGGTGAACTTATTGGACATGTAGAGCCCACTGTGTTGCCATATAAGCCAAGCTGCCCAAACAGTTCCCAGCAGCTAAGCATTGAATAATAGTGCACATAGAGGCCATGGGCATGCTGAAAAGGAAGTACTGGTGCCAGGTGATGACATTAAAAGCAGTTTGGATACTTGACCTCCAAAAGGCTCATCTTCACTGGCCTAAGGAATTAGTTTACAGGATTTCATTAAATAATGCTTAACCATCCAGACACCAAAAGGCTGCTGTAATCATGGCTCAGGGCCCAGCTACTGGTTAAGTTGGCTCCAGACCTTGGGATTACTGACAAGTGGGGTCTTGGAAGCTTCCACCACAATGTCAAGGAATACATAACATAATTAGCTCCTCAGAGGCCAGTGAGTAAGGCTGAGAGTGAAGCCAAAGTTGCAGTTGAGATCCCAGTAAGTTGGGAATTCCAGGAATGTGGAAGATCTGCTGAGACACAGTGCAGGAAGTGAATAAAACCAGCCTAAGAAATGGGTTGCCGGTGGGCTACAAACACCAGGGCCTCAGGGGCTGGACCCCTCCAGCTCTAGAGATCAGCTCACCACAACTTATCTTGTGTGGTAGACACAGAAGAAAGATTTAATGTTTTCCTTGATTGGTATTGGTTTCAGTTTTGCTATTATCCTCTTCCTCTCTTACCCCTTATTCCTCCTTTATGGAATGGAATGCTTACACTATTCCATTCTGTGGCATCGCTATTTAACTTTCATGCTGATTTTAATTTTGGCTCACAGCTAAGAGTTTAAGTCTCAGAGAAGACTTTGAACGTAGACTTCTTAGCAAAGCTAATACTGTTAAAAGAATTCTGTCTCTTAGAAATGGACTGAATATATTTTGCAAGAAGACTTGCATCTTTGAGAGATCAAGGTTGAAATGTTATGGTTTAGATGTAACATGTCTCCTCAAAGTCTCCTGCATTCAGAACTGAGGCTACCGAAAGTTGACTGGGTTACAAGGGCTCTTGAGTTGACTTGCTGTTGGGGGAGGGTTGGACATGGGTGACTGGGGTGTGATAGGCACGGTGCATCTCTGTTGTTCCTTTGCTCTCTGCTTCATGGACACTATGATCTAAGCAGCTTTCTTCCACCAGACTCTTCAATTGCACCCTTTGTGTTTTTCAGCTTGTAGACCATGTACTGAAACTTCTAAAGACTAAACCAAATAAGTATATTTTTCCTTAGATTGTGGATACTGGTATTTTGTTCCAGCAGTAATCAAGTGACTCAGACTGACTCCAACTGACATGAGAAAAATATGGTGAGTTGTGAAAGAAAGAAATGGACTGTCTGAGGCACATTAAAAAGGGCATATTAGAAATGAGCATCACTTAAGAGCTTTTGTCTGTGCCCATATCGTTGTGTCTCACATTTTTTCCCACAGCTTACATTGGAAGCTTCCAATCAAAACTATTTTGAGATATTTTTTGCCTTAAAGAAAGTGAAGATGTTTTTATTTTTTCTTCTTCAAGGATTGACCTTTTTACATATATCCTGAATCCTATTTTCATCATTGTAGCTTTAAGCCAGTTCTGTCTTTTCTACAAGTATTACAATAGTTGGCTCTTAATAGCCTCTTAATAGCACTTGCATCTTTGCTCCCGAGAGTCTACTTGACAGAGCAGCCAGAGTTCTGCCCTTTCAATGGAAGTCAGATCTAGTCTGATCCTCCAATGGCAAAAATCCTTACCATGGCAGAGAAATCAGCCCTTGTCCTCCTCTATTTTATCTCCTACAACTGTCTCACACCTCTCTCCTCAAATAAACCAAGCATGTCCCATCTCTGTCTGAACTTACAGTTCTTTGTCTGCAATGTTCTCACACAAATATTGGTAAGATTAATTCACACAGTATTTTTAAGGATTGAATGATTGGATAAATAATGTTTTTATGTTACTAGGGTTAAACCCAGGGCATTCACACTTAGCTGCATCTATCACCCTTCTTTTGCTTTTTATTTTGAGACAGAGCTTCACTAAATTCACTAAACCCCTTTTTAAAAATATATAGTTTTTTTCCCCCCCAGAGGGAAGCTGTCACTTGCCACGAATTAGACAGTATGAACCTAAACATAATGATCACATAAGTTTAAAGTTTAGAAAAGGAATGTAAATATGAAAATATTTTGGAAAACAAAATTAAAGAGAGAAAACATTGAATATTCTGTTCACTGCCTCATAGCAAATAGATCATAACAGACTGACACAGATATAAGCAGCCTCTGTGATTCTTTTTCTTCTGATTCATATGATCTGCTGGGTGGAGAGAGGAATGTCTGGGAACCATCTATGACAATGTTCCATTTTTAAAATCAACTGAGATTCAAAACCAGATGATTGCTCTTTAACCTAATATTTACTACTAGGGGAACCTTTTTGAGAATGCTTTGGCACCTGTCAGTCTAAGATACTTTCTTCTACTCTCACTACTTTACATCTTGTGTTGTAGAGTAAGATACGTAGATGTACATGCAGTGGCCATGAGGCCATAATATAACTTCAGGGTAGAAACAGAGTGAAGATTTACATGGAGTTTTTGTTAGGATTGAGAAGTAAAATCCGTTAAGCTGAGTATTTTCTTCTTTGCAATGTAAGAAAATTTTACAAAATGGTCCCTAGATTTGTCTCACATTCCATCAGATACTCAGCTCAAGTAGAAAATAATGTGAGGCTATGGAAGAAATTCACTTTCCATATCAATATTCTTTATGAAATTTAAACAATTCTAGAACATGTTCTATTTATCCCTCTGGCAGGAAATACCCAAACCTTCAAGTCATCCCACATAAATAACTTACAAACATATAACAGAGTATTTTCATGTGTGAGGTGCTCTTTAATGTAACAGGAATGTTTACAGACAAAAAAGGGAAAACTTTTTTTCTGATCAAATGAGGAGTTATTTTCTTCTTCCCCTACTTCCACTGAAAACTTGTAGATTTGTCACTTCATCTTTAAAAGTATATTCTGAAGCATACTTACATTTTTTGTTTGTTTGTTTTTTTACATGCAAGTTTTTTTTGGTCATGCCTCATATAAACCAATTGCAATGTTTCTTTTGCTCTTAAAATTGTGGAGTACATATGCCACCTCTTATGCACTCTAGGCAATATATGACAGAAAAATATGAGAAGTGTGGACTCAGATGACTCTTGTCCAAGCATTAACACACAAAAACAAGCTTGAGGATATAATATATTTTTTATGAAAGGTATTGTTGCTCATTCTAAAAATAGAACACAAATAATCCCGTGTCACTTTCAACACACTGATTTCTTTGTCCCACTCCCTTTTCTCTTTCAATCTACCCTGCCGGATTATGACAAGGAAGGATAAATTGTAGAATAATTGCAGAATAAACATGCTCTATACACTTTATGTATGATTTACATGCAATGTTTTATTTTTACTCTATTTAAGTTTTATTTCCAGAGTGCTTCATTAATAGTGGTTTCTTTAGAAGGTTTAGAGTGGGAGATCATTCACTATTCCTAGCATGCCCATCCACACAGCAGGGGAGCTAAAGCAGAGACCTATATGGAAAATCAGTAGTAGTATATAGGAAGTATTACCCACATAACTGCCTTGTGAAGTTTCATAGGCCTCTGACTAGATCAACTTGTAATTTATTTTGCTTTCTTTAGCACATTTGTTATATTGCTGTTCTACTCTGTCATAATTGTTAAGAAGAAATATTTATGAAGTTAACTAGAAATATTTATTTGTAATAAATATCATTAGAATAGTTATTCTCCACCCCAGAAACACCTAAAGTTATTGCTACAGGACCTAAATAAATCAAGATGGCTGCCTTAATTTTTTACACACATAAATGCTCATACTATACTCATATAAATACTCATACATATGAGTATAAATATTCATACTATTATACATATAAATACTCATACTATAAATACTCATATCATTCTATGTATTAAATATTGTATCCATGCACATACAACTGTTTGCTGAAAGCCATGGAAATTTCAAAGGCAGTAGGAATGATGACAATCTTCTTAGAAGCCGGAAACAAGGAAAGAGACATGAGCCACCTGAACTATTTATCAGAAAGACAATTACATGGGGCTAATTACAAATTTTGTATATTGTAATATTCACCAACTTAACTGTGAGTAAATTCAGTCTCTGCTGAGAACATTGAGAGTGCCCAAATTATTTAATTTTTTTCCCCAGTGACCGTTCATTTTTGAAGAAGATACTGCTTAGTGTTAAAATGTACAGAATGAAGACAGAGGATCAACCTTGGCTTAGCAGTTTTATAAGAATAAGTGAAATTTAAAGAAGTGTTTTCTTTAGAGTTATAGAATAAGAATTCTAGTGTGCATGATCTTCATGTCTGTTGTTTCCATTTTCTTTCCTTTTTATTCTTTTTTTCATCCTTGTTCCCAGGGTTTGTTAATAAGGCTTTTACCCTCTTGAATAAGACAAAATATGCATGTCTCTTATTTTTCATTTCCAATTTAGCTAGAAAGGTCACAAAGACATTTAAAAATACTATTTATTTTCAGTATTTTAGGGCTGCTAAAATCTCTTAATTCTTGGAGGTTCCCCTGACCCACTAGATTTTTTTTTGTTTGATGACTATCTTCAATCTAAAATCATTTTCTAATGCAAGGGAAAAAAAGTGTTAGAGTGAAGAAATGGGCTCTAAATGATCTAGATTTGCATTCTGCCCAAACTATAAACATTGACATATGATTATTCATTTCAGTTTTCAGATTACAGAAAGGGGTTACGCAGTTCAAATATATTCTTTAAAACTTAATCAGATGGTTTTCCCTATTTCAACACTTTCTGAAAAGAAATCTACTGGCTCCTGTATACCTGCAGATCTGTTCTGTCTGTTGAAGTTGCTTCACATTTCTGCGGAATTTTCTCCTTTCTATAGAGATGATTACAGACTTTGGAGATCATCCATGATCATTTTTCTCAGCCAATAAAATCTGCTCTTGCACTTTGATCTATATATGGGGTATTTATTAAGGTAAGGTCAATTTCACGACTCCCTCAAACATCTTTAAATCCTCAAACTATAGTACAAATAACTGAGTAGTTTCTAAGTCCTCCAGCCACCATCTGGATGGCTTGCAAATTCTTGCTTAAGTGTGATTTTTAAAAAGAGGACATCCACTGGCCGGGGATTTAGCTCAGTGGTTCTGGTCCCTGTCTTGCAAGTGCAAGGGCCTGGATTTGATCCCTGATAACCACATACAACAATGCTGGACATGGAGACTCATACCCAGCAATCAGTACCACATATCATAGTCCCGCTGGGAGGCAGAGGCAGGAGGATTACTGTGAGTTTGAGGCTGAGCTTGGGGCCAGCCTGAACTACAAAAGTGAGACCCCGTTTCAAAAAGCAAAGAGGACATCCATGTGTCATCCCTGATTTTGTGTAGCTTGAGTTTGCTTTTTTCCTAAAAATATATATCTATGGGCCATGGTTTAATACCGTGGTTACAGTGTCTGCCTTGCAAGTGCAAGGTCCTGAATTCGATCTCTGCTAACTACATACCACAATGTCAGGTAGTGACTTATGCCCACCAACAATTAGTACCACACACCATAATGCTGGGCATGATGGATCATATCTGTAATACTAGCACTTGAGAGGCACAGGCAGGAGGATTGCTGTGAGTTCGTGGCTTGCCTGGGCTACATAGTGAGTTCAGGGGCAGTCTGAAATAAAAAGTGAGAACTTATCTCAAAAAAAAATTTCTAATTTCTATTATTTCATGCTATTGTCCACACTTTTTCTCCTTCTGATAGCACAAATTCTCAACATGATAACACAATTGGGATTGTGGAACATATCTGCAGCATATCTGGGCTAACACTGGAACTAACTGGCATATTCCATTTACTGCATAGAGACAGGCCTGTACAGGAAGACCAAGTGAAAAGTAAGGGAAGAGAAGGATCATTTCTTATATTTGCTACATCGTGGCATTATGATCCCTATATTAGGTATGGTACCTCACTTGGTTTTTGAAACAACTCTTGAGTTAGATTCTGGTCACATTATAAGTAATGGGATTAAGATCAAACCAGTCAGTGTCAGTCCATGCAGAGAGCACAAAACCACTATGTCAGGCATATAATTGAGCTATTAGGAAATGAGTTTTGGTGTCTCTCCTCCAAAAAATTTGAATGTCGAAGTCTCACCTCCCATCATGATAGTATTTGCAGATGGCACCTCTGAAAGATAAATGAGGTTGGTTCATGAGGATCTCATGTTGGGATTGATAAGTTTCTGGGAAAAGATAGTAGGAAGCTCATTGTCTTTTCTCTTTCCCTGTCCATGAAAGGTACAAAGAAATCCCTGGAGGATACTGCATGCATGCAGCTGCTTGCCACCCAAGGAAACCACCTTTGCCAGAAATAGGTCAGGCTGGCACTATAACCTCACATGTCCAGCCTCCAGAACTGTGAGGAAAGAAATATCTATCATTTACTCAGCCTCCCACATTTATTATTTTGTTAGTGCAGCCCAAGCACATAAAGATAGGGCATTTCCTAGGCATTCTATTTAGAAATAAACCAAGAGGCTGGCATCGTTACCAGAAACAATGAAAGCCAGTAAAGGATATCAGAAAATGTGAGAAAAATTACATGATAAAAATTTATTTTCTATCAGCCCCAGAAATCTCCCAGGGAGCATCTGGAAAGGTATGAATGCACTGAACAGGCTTTGTCTTCAGTTGTCTGCCGGTCACCAAGGGCCTACAGATGGACCTGAGCTGAACGCAAAGTTCACTGGTGTCTAGAGCCCACCCAGGGAGGAAGGTCAGAAAACAAATAGCATCAGAGACTTAAAATAAAGCCAAGGCCCAAGAGAGAAACTAGCTACAGAGGAGAAACACACACACACACACACACACACACACACACACACACACACACACACACACATCATGGTGATAACTTCTTTCATTAAGTTGGCTCTAAATGAAGTGAGGAGAAAAGTAATCTTCCCTGAGAACTCCTAAACATTAACCTATTCTCATCCAAGAGGTGGCTAGAAGTCTTATCTCATTCTTCATACAGTCCTGTGCCCAACAGAAGCACAAACTAGAACTTCATTCTGAAGGGTGCTGAGTCAACTTAGATAGCTTTTACCAAAGTTCTTCGTCTGAATCTTTGGCAAGCTGAGATAAGGGAATAAAACCATTGGACACACCTGGGAGAAGAATGAAGGGAAAGACAGTAAAAAGAAAGAACAAATCCCAGATCTCAGTAACGTAGCAGATGCTCTATACTAACTATCCTGTATAATGCTAACACGTACTTGTGAAATAAGGCACCTAATCAATAACAAAGATTAGGTCACTAAAATTCTGAGCAGGTAGGAATGCAGCTAAGGTTCACACAGCACAGGAGTGGTGGAGTTACTGCAGTAATTCGTTCTTGTGGTTTCCAAAGTCTTTTTATTATTTACAACAAAAATATGTCTTGTAAAAAGAACTACACCTGGGAATAAATCCTGGCAAACTGAATATATATTTCACATGGATATCACCAAGATTTGAGAGAGCTTTTGTTTGTTTTTGTTTTACTACCACATTGTCCTCAAACAACACTGGGGAACAATCTTCTGAAGTTCTATGTCTTCAGGAGGTCATGTCAATAGTTCTGGAAACCGTACAAGCAATTGTTGCAAACAGGCATTTTAAATGGTTTCTTGGCAAGAACTGAATAATCAAGCACAGTGAACTTAACTGATTACAGAAGAATTATCCTTTGAGTGGATGCAGCAGCTGTTTTAGGCTGTGCAGTGAAAGGTGACCTGATGCAGTGACTACCCAGGTCAGGCTGTGCTACTGGAAGTATTCTATGGAGAACACTGGAAGTGCTTAGAGTACAGGGATTCCTTGGTTCCTGAACTTAATTCATTCCATGATCCTAAAAAAGATGGTCCCTGTCCTGTTCATCAACTGATGTAGAGTTTGTAAACAAAAACAAAATTCTGTCAAGCCCTTCTGTTTATAGACCAAATTCTTCACAAATTAAAATATGAACAGAGTAGCACTGTGATTTGGATTGCCTCTTAAAGGAGTTCTTCCAGTATGTAAATGTATGATCACTATACCCTCCCTACTTAAATCTTACTTGTCACATTCTCAGAATTCAGTGTAGTCTCTTGTAGAGGTAATTACAATAACATGGGTGCTGATTAGTCTCACCTTTGTACTAACTAGCTGTGTGAGCTTAATAAGGTTCAAGCATCCTGTCTCAGTGTTATTTGGTAGCTCCTTTGAAATGACTTGCCAACCAAAAGTATTGCAACTCTACTTGTCCCAAGCAAAGAACTGGACAAGATGACACAAAAACCAAGCCAAAGTGTATTTCAAAACTGTAGAGGTATGGAGGAAATCAGCTTTGCACAGCAAACTTGGGCTGAACAAATAAAAAATGGAGGAAAAGTAAATTCCCACTCCATGTCGGAGAAACAATGTGGGCTATCATTGCAACTCTTGATTGTGAGCTTTCCATGATGGCTAGTCTACTTTTATGTCATCTGCATGTCACAGGAGCTTGACAGAATTTCTACATATGGGATGTCCTGGTGTTATCCAAGTCCTGCTCATTTCTGGCCAGCTTTTCCATGCTTTGTGTCCTTTGTCATCAATACTTTTCTTCTAAAATTAGGAAAATGATATCAAAATCTATCTCCTAGTATATCACCTGGAACATAGCAGCTGCTGAGTAAATATTAGCTGGCATGTTATTACTAATAGTAAAAATAACTTTCAACATCTCTTTGGTGTGATGACAACAGTGGACATTATGGAGAATTTGTGGACATAATCACTGGCTCGATATTGGTAATTGTTTGAGCCTCATAGAAAAAGAGAGACATTGCAAATAATGAAGAAAATAAAAAAGACAAATTTAGGAAGAGTCATTCTGGCAAGCCTTATGTATATATCTATGTGGAGACCAGAAATGTCACTGGATACACTTGCCTTAGATGTCACTTGTTTATCCCACATTCCAGGACATGTGAGTTGAGGCCAGACCTCCTGTACTAGTGTGATATGATTCCTATGTTAAACTTCATTGCTTAACAACAGACATGCACTATCTTGAAGTTCTGAGGCCAGTAGTTTCAGATCAAGGTGCTGGGTTCACTCCTTCAAAGGGTTGTGCTCTGGAATTCCCTCCTCGGAGGTACCTGGCTGCCTTCATATGCATCTGCTATTCTTCCTCTACATTCAGATTACCTTTCCTCTGCTCAAGTCCAAGTTTCTTCTCTTTGTGTAAGGATCTTGGCATATTAAGGATGACTCTTATGACCTCATTGTAATTTAACTTTCTCTGTGAAGATTGCATCTCAAAGTAATATCATAATCTGAATCTCTGGAGATGAGGACTATGGCGTATGCGTTGGAGGGGGATACAAGTAATACTCTGCTCTCTGGCCCCCAAGGATGTGACTTCCTAGGAAAAATATGTTTACCACAGGCTAACATACCTCCAAATAGGAACATTTTCCAGCATCTTCTCTAGGTCCCAAATTTCAACTGGGTATGAGTAATACAGGAAGTATGATTCACTCTGAGATGAAACTGTATTGCACATGTAGGCCTGTGAGAACAGAAACAAATTATCTGGCTAGGGGTCAGAGAGTATATGTATAGTTACTCTCATGTTACTATTGGCCTGACATATGAAAAACTTAGGTTATGATCAGAATTTTAGTTTTTAACACTTTTGACCAAAGTCTTGAGTCACAACCTGATTGCCTATTGATTGTTCTTCTTGATGGTCTCAGATACAGATTTAAGAGTTTTAGAAGGAAGTTTGTTACAACATCCTTTTTTATGCAGAGTTAGTTGAGAAATTCTGGGCCTATTTCTCTTTAAGGACAGTGAGATCTTGTATACAAGAGAGAGACTTTGAAGAGTGTACAGAGGAGCTTGAGCCTTCAGTTGACCAACTTGCTTCCAACCAGCCCTCCCCAACAAATTGACTTCATAAGTCAAGGGTCCACTGTCTAAGGGTTTATAGTTGATTTATAAGGAAATCAGTCATGTGCTCAGATTTCAGGTTAGAATTGAGAGAATAGTATAAATATCCTGCTATGGTCTTCCAAAAGCATTTACTGCAAAAATTGAAGATGAATGGGGAGAAAAGGAACATGGGAAACTATATAATGATAAGACTGATATATGCAACCAGAAACATTATCTTTAATATGGATCTGCAACAAGAAATTAATCCCCCAACAAAAGGTGGAAGACAAAATTTTGAAAGGTTGTAGCTGCAGGGTATATTTTTTGCACTGAAAATAAAAGATCATGTACTTGTAAAGTATCTAAAGATTTAACACCTGACTCATGGTCCTTCCTTGAAATAACACAATTTCTTACAAAAAGTACCAAAACTACCTAATATACAATTTTGCCCACATAATCATCCTGAAAGCATTTATGTAATCAAAAGCAACCCCTGGGAATGGAAACTGGACTCTGGAAGTGAAACTCAAGAAAGATTTCATCAT
>PVIR01038644.1:0-14427 GCA_004026965.1 Petromus typicus | reverse complement strand
GCTTTGTGGTTCAGGCTGGCCCTGAGCTCAGCCTCAAACTCACATCACAATCCTCCCGCCTCTGCCTCCCGAGTGCTGGGATTACAGGCGTGAGCCACCACGCCCGGCACTGTGGTATGTGGTACTGGTTGCTGCTGGGTGTGGGTCTCCACACCCAGTATTGTTATGTGGTTACCAGGGAATCGAACCCGGGCCCTTGCGCTTGCAAGACAGGCGCCGGAACCACTGAGCCAACTCCCCGGCCCCTCATAAGATTTTTTTTTTAGGTTTTTTGAGACAGGGTCTCGCTTTGTGGTTCAGGCTGGCCCTGAGCTCAGCCTCAAACTCACATCACAGCAATCCTCCTGCCTCTGCCTCCCGAGTGCTGGGATTACAGGCTTGAGCCACCATGCCCGGCACTGTGGTATGTGGTACTGGTTGCTGCTGGGGTGAGTCTCCACACCCAGTATGGTATGTGATTACCGGGGATCAAACCTGGGCCCCTGAGCTTGCAAGACAGGCGCCGGAACCACTGAGCTATATCCTGGGCCCTCCTTTCCGTTCTTGACTCCTCTTTCTACCCTCCTGTCTTTTCCTTCCTTCCCTTCTTTCTTTCCTTAAATTTTGTATTTCTTTAATATAACATTGAGATGAGGACTCAGGATTTTTGGGAGAATTTCCAAATATAATACAATTATTAGTAATGTGTGTTTGGGTGCTTTACGGGACTGTTATCACTGCCCACTCAGCTAACTCTGTCTCAGATTATGAAGGTGCAGGAATACATGTCACATTATGCATGTGAAGAATGGGGACTGAAAATATAATAAATAAGTTATATGGCCAGTGGAGGACAAAGTGAGAGATACCTGTAGTTAGCAGACAATATACAGAAAGCTCTTCTAAACACCAGGCATAGAACTTCGTAACAGGCAGGGACAGAAATAGATTTATACAATTTCCTAGTCAAAGAGAAGAATCTTTCTTATTAGAGATACACAGAAGTCTATCCAATTATAATCCCAGTAAATATATTCTAATGGGAATTGTATAAAATAGAATTTGTCAGACCTTTTCTGTTTATGGGCAAAAACCTGGAGAAGCATTATGAACAGCAGGTGCACCCTTGGGTGAAATGTATCCCACTGTGTCTGACATGTTGAATGTATCTGACATATCTTATCCTGAGGAAGGCGGGGAGTAGGGGCAGGAGCTGTGTGCAAAATTGCTACAGACATGGATAAACAGCCCAGAGGAACAACTGCTCCTGTGACAATGCACCACACACATTTGTCAGAGTCAGTGTAGGTGGTAGATGATGGCACGGTTAGTTTAATACACGACAGAACAACATTTAAAATGCAATTGAATTTCTTCTATCTGTGCCCTCATGTTAATTCATCTTATTTTCTGAATTATTGATTATATCCTTAAGAAACATGGAAAGTAAAGATAAGATAGTGCATTTTCACATAGCCTTAGGGGCTTAGGTGTTTTATAAGAAGTCAACTATTAATTATTTTATTACTATGTGTCAGTGAAATAATGGGTCAGTGACAAATAGTGATGGCTTGTTCTTGACAGCACTGTCTGGTTGCTTACCAAGGACTTTGGGGCAAGTTTCCTATAGAAGATGGCAGGCAGTGTCCTGGGGCCTTTCAGCAGTGCAGTTGTTTGTGTGGAAGGACTCTTCCCCCTTCCTCGCCATCTCATGGATCTTAGACTTGCTCTGCTCCAAGTTTAAACTATCAACGGTCCCCATTTCACATCACTGTCAGCCAGGACAACCCACCTGCTCATGTCACCTCCTCAAGAGAATTTCCAAATGCGTAGATAACTGCAAAAGTGTTTCTTCTTATGTATTTGGAAAACAGAGGAAATTCCAAGAGCCACTGATATTGAGAAGATGAAAAAGAACAGAATGTCTCTTCTTGTCACCGTTGGTGAACAGGACCATGGATCAGGAAAAAATGCTATTTAATTGTATATTCTTAGAACTTCAGATATTTTGGCATGATATCACAAAGTCAAGATTATGGAGATAAGTTGCTATTGAATGTGTAATAAAAATGAAACATTTTTTACATTCAATAACTTTTTGAATTCTTGATGTACAGGAAATTGAAAATACCATTTGATTTTGAAATAGTTAAATGGCATTTTCAACTTCCTGCACATCGTGTGTGTGTGGGAATGTGTGTGTGTATACACACAATGTTTCTTGCAATGGTGATACTGATGATATTAAATTATTAGATGTTTCTATTTTATGACATTTTGTATATGACAATTCTACAAACAGCTATATGGCAATACAGAAAATTTAACAGAATATATTTTCCTCAGCAGGAGAAGTTAGGAGAGTCAAAATGCCTGCAGTACCTCCATCCATGGAGGCATTAGAAATTCATGCTTCCCACACAGTTATCTTCAGGACCTGGTTTCATCCTCTTGGATACCTCATAGTTACAAGATGGCTGTGTTACTTCCAGCTTTACATTCTCTTTCCAGGCAAGAAGAGAGGTTTTACAGAGGGAAATATAGTATGCATATCAAATTGGCCTCTGTCTGAAAGTGTTTCGTAACAATCTGATTTTGAAGACTTGGTTTTTCGCTTGCATATTGACCATATATGACTGTGTGCATGAGTCCTACTTGGGGCTCCAGGGGAGGGTGGAGTTGTGTGAAGCCAGGAAGGACTATATGTATGCTGCGTGCATGTGTGCAGTTTAAAGCACACATTGTTCCCACAAAGAAAATCTGAACTCTTTTAGAAGGAAGGAGACCAAGTCCTGAATAGGAATCAAGTCGGATCTGCCATGCACATTCTTTTTCAAGAAAGTTCCATGATGTATGTTCTATT
Organism: Petromus typicus; assembly: GCA_004026965.1. Taxonomy (NCBI): domain Eukaryota; kingdom Metazoa; phylum Chordata; class Mammalia; order Rodentia; family Petromuridae; genus Petromus; species Petromus typicus. The sequence continues at coordinate 11,585 of PVIR01038644.1, read as the reverse complement.
ATTACTGGGAAGCTTATTTCTAAAGAAAAATTTCAATATTCTCTCAAGTTCTGAAAATTAACTTTGCACCCAAGCAGTCATACAGAGTGGGGAATGGGGAATGACTACAAAACAATTGTCATTACTATGCTTTGAATAAATAGGAATGAACCATCAAGGATCTTGGCTTTGCTGTTTTCACCTTTTTATGAGTACTGAAGCTCTCCTGTTCGACCTGGCTTCTCTTGGAGCTTTGACATTGGAGGCTCTGGGGACTTTATTTTTGTTTCCTTTTTTCTGTAAACCTCATTCTGTAACTAACAACCCCCGTAGATTTCAGCCCAAATGTGACTTCCCCTGTGAGGTCTTTCATGAGCTCTCTGTGTGGGTGTCACCTCTCCCCAAGGCATTATCCATCACATGGTTCCTTTCCCACACAATCTTACTACCTAAGATTATTTGATCTATCATCATCATCTATATGTCTGTCTGTCTGTCTTCTGATGCCACCCACCCCCAGAATTTAAGTTCTTTGTAAGCACAGAGTCTCCTCTTTCTTCTTGTCCACTGATGGATGCCTGGTATCAGCATCAGTGCCTAGTACAACGGTCGATGCTGAGCATGCATTTGTTTAATCTGGGAATTTATATACTCGAAGGGATGGAGGCAGGGGTAGTGAGAAGTAAGCAATGGGCGCCAGGAATGTGTCGTTGGCTCCAGGCAGTATCTCTGCTTTGGGATGAAGCTCTTGTCACACAACATGGCTAGATTTTAGCCCCAGCTAGACGGCTCTAGCAAACACAATCAAGGCAGCAAATTTGCCTGAACAATTAACAGACGAAAGGCAAGCCATTGAGACTTTCAGTCTAAGAACGGTCTGGGTACTAATGGTGTTTACATGGAATGGTGGGAAGAGAAAGCACAGGATGCTCTGTATCTCTTTGAAGTTTCCATCGCTTATTGCACAGACATCCGGCCTGTCTGGAAAAAATGCACAGCTGAGCAGAAGGCACCACTTCTTCAGACATGTGGGTGACATGAAGTATAGTTCTGAGAAAAAGCCTAATTCAACCCAGAGAGCTCAGGAATGAGCCCTTCAGAAATATTTAATTCCATGGTTATGAGCATCTACTGGAGCTGAATAATAATAACTAAAGTGGTTTCCCCTTGCATAAGAAAGGGAAAGATCTTTGTATTTCTTAAGCAACATTTCTTTGCCAGCCTATGAATTGTGACCCAGCATGCTATATTTCACCTACAGTTGTTATAACGGTCGAAACTAGCAGGGCTTTGGAAATGACTTAAAAGGTTAAAAGATTGATTTAAAAAACTAAGCTGGCAAATTGTGCTATTGTTAGCACTAAAAAATTTTTTCTTTTCCTGCAATTTTGGCTGCATGTCCTCTCAGAAAAGTATCTCTTTGTTTTTAATGTGGGAGATCATTGCATTAATGTTATATATCACTGCAGTGAGGCTTTTCTTAGATGACAAAACCACCTACTAGATTCTGTGTGATGATTCCCCTCTGGCTTGTGTTAACAGTAATCTCAAGACAATCCTTTGAAATAAAAACCTATAAAAAATGTTGTGACAGGACAAAGAGATAATGTGTGTGGCTGAAGAAATGAAGCTAAAGTGTTTATTTGTCTGATAACATAGGAGTACCTCTTTTTTCCCTGTTGTAGCATAGTGACTCAGTTCAGTGAACTATATAATTCCCTCTGGGGTTTAATTAGAAATTTTGTAAAAGCCGAGTGCAGGAGGCCAGAATGTATGTTGTATGAGAACAGAAAAGGCTTTATATGAAAACAGAAATTCCCCACAAGTCAACTTACAATGGGTTCTAATGACATTGTAATTGGATCACCCCACTAGATTCAGAAGAATGGAGCTTCTGTTTCTACACAAGGATGATGAGAAATGTGGATGCCACAGGTTTATAGCAAAAGCACATTCTATTTTTGCTCCCCAAATTTCAGAGGCATAAAATGCATTGATCTGGATTCTCCGAGTAGCCAACTTGTGCACTATGCAGTGATTTTCTCGGTGATGTGGGAGAATCTCCCATTTCCAGTCACCAGATTTGGAAGTAAGTGTGCAATGGTGAGAATAATAACTAAGTGCTTTGCCTTGAAGTTTGCTGTCTAGTGACCTTCATGATACTGGAGGGTTGGAATGAGTGTTCAATGATTTTAAAAGTTCGGAGAACAATTGATAAAAATACTCCCTAAAGTAAAGATGCATTTCTGTATTTCTTTAACAAGAGAAATTTCAGTGAGAAATATTTATCACTCTCTTTTTCATCAGACACACCTATTTACATATACTTTGAATGTTTGAATAATTGACATAAACAATAGTATTATATAAATGGATGAATGTGTCGTAAAGGTAGCAGCTTGTGGCCATAAAACTACAGATACCTACTTGAATTCCTTCACTGCATCCGTCTTTTCAATTCAGTGTGTAAAGTACGATGGAAGACATTTATATTATACCCAAATACATACAGTTAGAAACATGTTTTAAATGTTTTTACTTTTTCATATCATTCCATGATAACTATGATGACAACATGTATAATTTTATTTGTTATTAGTGGTAGGTTGGTTCTCTTTTCTTTTGTGTTTTTCTTCATTTAAATGTTGAGTTCTGGGGAAGAACGAACAAGATTGATACCCCATTATAATGGCAACATGCCATATGACATTTTGTATTTCAGCTCCTTTTTGCATAAATCCAGTAATTATTTAAGATAAATGAGTGAACATTTCCTTCGACTCTGCATGCTGGATGACAATTTTGTTCATACGATGTTAGGATATTCAATTACAATATTTCCCTGGTTCCTTCTATCTGCAAAGCAGCTCTGTTAGAGCTGAGCATGGCCATGATCCCAGCATCCATGACTTAGTTTCTGTCTCAATGAAAGAGAAACTAAGGGATAAAGCAAATACAAAAGTGATCACAAGGTAGAATATAGCAACACCTTACAAAAAAAGAGGTAAAATCATGTTTGAAGTCCCCTGCACAGAAATCTGTACCCAGAGCATGGCAGTCGATCCCGGTGATTTTTTCTTTCCTTCCTCTGTAAGACAGGGTGTCTCTGGTTGGAAGAATGAATAAAGCCCAATGGACAAGGTGGCATTGTGGCTAGGACAACATGGGAACCAGTCTGTGAAACGAAAAATAACCAGAATTCAAAATAGCATAAAAATAAGAAATTAAGGATGATTTTAGAAAAAGTGACAAGGAACATTGTGAACAAGGCCTTGCATGTTAGAGAGAGAAATTTTAACTTGACCTGATGACAAGAAGCTATTGAGGTATTTAAAGGAATAAAGGTGACCTGCCTGTGACTGCTGTCTCTGATTGGTTGTCAGGTTGATTGGCTGTTCTGATTGGCTAGAACAGGTGTCTCCTACCTTTTTCCATTCTCCTGTATGTTCTCCTGAAGCTGGACCTCGTGTGGAAGAGAATAGGCTTTCCTGATACAGGAGGACAATTCCTCTGTCATAGCTGTGGCCCTTTCTAGGCCCTCTGAATTGGATCTTATAAATTATTCACAGGAGAAGATGGTGCAGCAAAGCTTCCAAAATTCCAGACACACCCAAATGAGGTGCTGCAGTTAAAAAAAAAAAAAAAAGCAAGGTGAATTATAGTATGACTTGTCTGTAAGAAAGACATCCTGTAAACTATGTGGAAATGAACCAGAGAGAAAGAACAGTGGTATTTGTAAAATGAGTCCCCTAAAAATCATGTGTTAGAAACTTAATCCCCAATACAGCAATGTTGGGAGGTAAGATTTAAAGAGAGATGTTTAGGCAAGGAGGACTCAACCCTTATAAATGAGTTAATGCTCCTTATGTTCAGCATTCCAGGAGTGGGTTCTGCTTACTCTAGGGGATGATCACAATCCTCCTCTCTCTTCCCTTCTCCCATCCTCTCACTTTCTTTCATAAGTTGACGCAGCAAAGAAGCCCTCATTAGTTCCCAGCTCTATTCTACTGGACTTCTGTCTCCAGCCTGTGAGAAGTAAACTTCCTGCTAAATTACCCAGTCTATGGTATCCTTGTTCTACAGCAGCACAAAATGGACAAAGACAGGTAAAAACACAGGTTAGGTTAGTTTCACTAGAATACACATGATAATGATTTTCACTCTACTTGAATGCCTATTTGGAACCAGGTAGATTTTTAAAAATCTTTTCAGCCATTTTAGAAGAGAGATATCTTCATTTCATGGCTAAGAATATAAATCTTGGTTGAGTAGATACACTGACTTCTATGTGCTATAACTACTAAGTAGTTTATTTAGTTTTGAAGGTAATGTTTCTCCAAACATAGTCCATATTAGAAAGTGGGACTCATAATTCCTTTAATAAAGTATATGACCATAGATAGGTAGGTCAGTTTTTGTGAGACTCAATTTCTCCACATGAGCAGACAAGTTACTTCAAAATTCTACACTCAAATGGAACCAATTCAACTAATTCTCACCATGGCAAGTGGCGTGCATTTGTATTTTAAGTAGCCAGGGAATCAAACTGAGGCCAGTATGGAATTTCATCAAGATTTCTTTCTGACTGAACTAACTGTTCAGGGTAAAATAAAATGAGTTCGAGCACTTTTAATAATATAATTTCTATAACTAAAATGATGTTACAGAGAATTTACCAGTCATATAAATTCTGTAGGAGTAGGATAATATTTAACTGTAACTTTATAAGAAGCACATTTTAAAAAAGAGCCAATCAATGATATTTTACTTGCAGATATTCTAAGTTAAAAAGAAAAGTTTGGAGAAGAATATAAAGGCCCTAAACCCCTTATTACTTTAGTTCAACAAGGACTCAAGAGCAGAGTTCGTCAAAGAAATAATTGAAGACACCCTGGGAAGAGGGTACTAAGGTTTTCAAGTTTATCATAAATCATTCAATGCCTTTGGCAAAGCCTTGCTGGAATTTATGATATTATAATGAATATTATAATGTAATTTAAGTTTTCACTAAGGACTTAATTCTGATTCTGATGGGAATTTTTCCCAAGAAAGGAGTGCAGGGCTGGACCCCCAGAGACCGACTGTGTTGATCATAATAATGTTTTGCCTGGAGCAGAAAGGTAAGCTGCTGGTTTTGAACCCAAATAAGAAGCATTTTTAGAAGCACCCCGTCTATTTCTTTTATCACGAGCAGGGGTAAACCAAGGAGAGGACATGAAATCTATGCCTCAATCTGGAAAAAAGATAAATGAGAGTACCTGTATTTGTATGGGACTGGACTTAGAAATCACCTCTGAAATCTCTATCAAATGTTCCTAAATGGCATAGGCGTGTGTGCATCAGTGATGGCTCAGTAGATCTAAACCTGTCTGAAAATCAGAGCAATTGGAAAATGTTTGTGCTCACTCACCTCCCGACAAAGGAAACAATAACTAGCACAGTAGGGAGCCGCAGCTATCTTCTGACACATTATGTTTCCAGCCCCAAAATGTCACCTGAAACCCGCGAATGGAGATGAATGGAAACCAGCAGTGGTCCTGAAACGTGCCAAAGGAGAAAAGCCCCAGCTGCAAAAAAACGGCTGAGATTCTTCAAAGCCCAACAAGCTGTTGACTCAGGCCTTTGCAAAGTCAAGCGCGTGTATTCTCTGCCAAGGCCAAGGTCATGTAATTGACCAGGCAGGGAAACAAATCTCTAATTTGAGATGTAACTGACGCATGTGAATTCTTTGCAAGAAGCCCTTAGAGAGAAAAAGCTACAGTAAACCTCAGAATGATTTTCTTTTTCTGTCATTCGAAAATGTAAAGACTCCGGAGCGTATAATGTTTGAAGTGAAGGAGGCCCAGGAGCTTCCGGAATTCAAACTTACCGTGCTAAGGCTGATTCCACACATTTCACATCAAGTACCCTGTGGCACTTACAAAAGAATTCTTTAGAACTTGTGCCGGTTTAGGACAGCTGATAACTGCAGATTAATTGTTAACTTTACCGTGATCACCTTCCGGCTTCTTCATTATTTGGGGACACTGCACAAGCTTCCAAAATCATAAATGTTTCTTTATTAATCAAGTTCAGCTGTATGTCCATAACAAATGAATCAGAAAATGAGAAAATGGGACTTATCTTTCATAATTTTAAAAAAAATGTTTAGGGTATTAGACCCCATCGCATACCAGGGGACTTTTCTGAGTAAGGAAATTATGTAAAAAAAAATGAGAATAATGTATGTGTCAGCCCTCAAAACTCTCCATTTTTCATAGTTTCCTATTCTCATTGATTGTTTGCTTTGAACTTGCCAGGACCAGAAACTTGGCTATCTCTTGACAGATTTACAGAGTAAAAATAGCATTTCACAAGATCCAAACTATTTTAGTGTTTTCACAGGATTAGTTGTCTCTCTGAGTTGAGAGGCAGCATCAAATTTTACTACTGATTTCCCACTTCATAAAGCAGATGACAGTGCCTTCATTTTTTAAAAAAATTATTGTTATTACTCTTTGGAATAGTTATCATGGTTTCAATATTAACTACAAACTTATAGTCAAACAGAAGTCTGTTCCCAGAAGTGATGCTGCTGGCCTCATCCATTGGGATGGCACAGCTTGCGATTAAACAACAGGGTTCCAGGGTTAGAAGCTGGCAGGATGGAAGGGGGGGCAACTCATCCACAGTGCATGTGCTGGGATGGTTCCGGCTGCTCACGTGAATAGGAACATTGCATACTGAACTTACAAAAAAAAGAAAAAACTATAATACTTTATAGGAACACTTTCTATTTGTGAGAGTTATGTGTTAGAATGGACGATTCTACAGGTATAGATATATTTCTTGAATCTTCCTTTTCCAAGGTTCTAAGATATTATTTAAAAAAAAAAATCTCACCATAATGGTGAAATTTGTATGCTGATGAAATATGTGCATGGATTATTGGAGATCTACTTTTTAGCTAAAAACAAGCATTAACAGACTAGGTAAATAGATCTGATCATCTCTTGTAACTGGACCAAAAAGAGACTTGTTAAATTTTTTTCATCACTTAGAGTTGTCAGAGTTCAATAATTGTCCCATGATTAATAATAAAGTGACTCTTCTCAGCAGTGAAATTGTACTGACTTTATTTTCCCAAGCTCTTGAAATCCCTCTGGCAGCAAACCCAACATGATATATCAAGTGCTTAACTGAAATGCATATAAAACATTACACATTTACAACTTCTCCCTTAACTCTACAAAACTTCATTTTAGTCGTATAGGCATTATTTTTTTGCTATATTGTAGCAGTCATAGGCAAGATATATTACTAAAGAAATGTGCCAGAAAAGGAACTAGGTCTTAGACTATTAAGATATATTAGTAGCTTTTTTGTAGCTTTATTTAAAAAAATTGATGCAATAAATGTCATTTTAAATATTTTATCATACATTTAATCTGGCAAAGTAGGGCTTTGACAATTTATTATTAAACATAATGTTTCTTAATGAGGTTTTTTGGTACATAAAATTCATTAGTGTGTAGGACAAAGAAAAATAAGTGAATTTATACCACTATATCATCAAGTTTATGATTTCTTGGTGTACTAAAAGTAAATGAATATAGTTTGTACATTACAAGATTAATACTATACACATTATGAAAATGTGAACTATTTAATTTTGTTAATTTTATTTTTGACGTAATATGTACTAATTATATTTATATTTGCAAGATCATTCCGAAAATTTAAATCACATGAGGCACTGATTTATAATGAATTTCCATCTTTTTGTTTTTGAATTTTGAATGCCTACAGATAATGTAAGAGATTGATTCTGTCTTTCCTTTGTTTATTTAAAGGCATGTATTTCAAGCTTTTTAAGTGTCAGGTACTAATAAGTGTGCTGGGGAGAAATGGTGGAAAGGCACAGTTCTTAACTTTCAGCACTGGGGATGCCTCAGAGAAAGGGGAGAGGCAGTATGAAAGGCCCGATTAGGTGTGAGTTTAGGGACTCAGTTGAAACGTTCACCTGTGTGTACACAACAGCCATTGATGACCACTCCATGATGCTCTGACTTTCTCTGCCCTAGTGCCGGAATAGAAGAGCTCAAAAGAGCAGATCAGCCCCATTGTTATCACGCTAGATCTGCTCCATTAGAGTTCAGTTTCTACAGGGGTTCATAGAGGATGCTCGAAAAGTTTTACAACCTTGAAACTTGCGTGGTCATTTTCAGAAAAAGAAGTCACTAGGCTGTTCTTTACCAGGAAAAGTAGTATTTATAATACAAAGGAAGAGTATGCCTGAGACCAAGATCTTTCTTGGGACTTTCCTGATGAGAGCAGAAAATGGACCATGGTAAAGACAGATGGTGGTCTGATGGACTATAGTAATTAGAAATGGTGGCTTTGGAAAAGAAAGTTTGGGTTGTCTCACTGCACATAAATTTAGAACAAATGGCATGCTGAATAAGACAGGGGCAAACACTGAATGGGTGTGGGTGGACCAAAAGAGTCTTAATTTTAGTTATAGTTTGGAAACCGCTTTCAATAGCAGAGATGCTAACTAGCTTTCTCCACTAAGCTTTTCATATGAAGTCTATTCCAGAATTTGCTGTTGGCTACTTCTTTGAACAGTCTGAAAAAGGTGTTACTGATGCAAATGGTGGGCTCTATCAGAAACTTTTTACATTCCATCTGTCTTAGTTACTTTTCCGCTTGCTAAAACAAAATACCTGACACCCAAAGTTAAAGGAGGAAAGATTTGTTTAGATCACAGTTTGCAGGGGTTTCAGTCCCTAATTGGCTGGCTCCAAAGCAGGGTGATGCATGGTAGAGTGGCAATGGTTTGTGATGGCCAGTAGGTAACAAAGGAACCAAAGAGGCCTAAACAGTGTCTTTCTGCCACCTTCATCTTATCCACACTGTGTAAGGCAGGAAGCACTCACATCACTAGTCCTTGTGTCTTTGAGCCTAGCCCTGCACCATGAATCAATTCTAGCACCAAGTATTGTAGATTTAGCTATCTCTGAAAAAGTCCTACCTATGGCTGTCTGAGGCTTGGGGGGAGCATCTACACACAAACCATACTACTAAAAAGGTTATTGTTATATTTCAGGAATAATCAGCTAGTACCTTTGTTCCCCCATCTTTTGCCACAGGGCTACTTTGTGTAAAACACTTGTGGGAACATGCTCGGCTGTTCTAAACCCAAGTTAATCACACCTTGAGTCAAGTGTTAAATCAGAAGGAACAGGAGCTATGACTCAAGCAAACAGTTCTGAAAAATATTGCACAGCATTCCTTAGAGGGCCCGCAATCATGTTGAGCTCCAATCATTGACTGACCTTCCCATTTTAATAGTGTATGGTGAGATTAGCTTTCTTTCCCTTTTTGTTCTTCCTATTCTTCCTAGCATTATTCCCAAAAAAACCTATCTACATGCAAGCTCTTTCCCCATGTTTGCATGTGGATGTATGTAAGCATGTATGTATGTATATGTGTATGTATGTATGTGGAGAACAAAGTAAGAAATATGAGAGATGTTTTAAAGAGAAGTAAAATCAGGAAGGGAGTACTGGACTCTTAAGAGAAAGGGAAGAATTCATGACATTGCAGCTAAGACCTTAAAAAAAAATGGATAATGTAGAGTTCTGTGGGAGAACATTGTAGGCAGGAGGAACATAAATGTAAAGTCCTTGCTGCAGTTGTCCTGGCACAACTGATGAACAGTGGGGTGGCCAGTGTGGCTGCGGCTGAATGAATGAGGAAGAGAATGAAAGAAAGTGCATAGAAGTGATCAGGCCAGATGGACTGGAAGCTTTTAGTATCTACAGCAGAACAGTTAAAATCTCTGGGCTCTCATTTGCAAATGAGGTTAATAACACAAATTCACTTGGCCTTGGAAAAGATTCAACAGAATGTAATATCTAGGAGCAACTAGTCTGTTATCCATTTATAGCTATATGTATCTATATCTCTCCATCCAAGTGTCATAATATATCATCAGCATCAGTCTACATTTAACTAACTTTCCTGCTCTTCCATCTCCTCCTTTGGTGTACCACCTGTGGATACACACTTTGCTATGCACTTTGGCCATAAGGCAACTGTCAACAGACGACAGCTGGAAGTGTTTAGGGAAAAGGACTCTTACACCGAAGTACATGTCATATTGTACCATTTTCCCCTTTCCTCACTCCATCACTCCCTTCAGTCTGTGGAGATCTGTGACCTTTTTACCTGAAATCATTGTGCTTCTAGGAAAACTTATGTTATGAGCATTACATTAGAAGAGTATAGGCTTAGCAATGCACTTTCTCTAAAAGCATTTATATGACTTGTAGGGCTTTGACCCTATCGTATGTTATTAGTAACAGGAAGGGCTTTGGTTTGTTAAATCTTGCTTTATGTTATGCTTTTAGTTCTGACTATGAAGAACAGTATGAGTTGCCATTATTAGAAAGAAGAAAAACCCATTAACTATGGGTAAGTTGACTCTCATCAGAATGGATATAAATTACTTGATGCTTCCTGGGTAATGAACTTCCAGAACATGATGTTGTTAGTTTTCATGTTATACTTTTGATCAGTCAAATAGCAATTCATTTTGTAACTGATGACTTTACCTCTGTCTGGCACTATGAATTTTACTGCTTATAGACAATATGGAATTGAGTCATTAATTTATTTGCCTGGTAACATTTAATTGTATAGTTATAGACATTGTTATGATTGTGACTTGGAAGATATGCATACCTTTTCACCCCTCACAAATTTCTGATGACTTTTATAATCAAGAAAGTTTGCACTTTTGCTTCTTTGTTTTGACACGTATCTAAGTATGTGTGCTATGGTATCACACTGAGTATACAGTAGTGTGGATGGTTGGAGGTTCCTAGAGTTTAAAGTCTTATGGTGAAGGCTGTGGGAAGTAATTTTGAATGTGTTGTCTGTGACAAAGTACCAGAAGCAGAGGAGGTAATGGCAGAGGCTCTAGCTGGATCTGAGTAGTTCTGTGAAACACTGGGTCTCTATTCCTCCATTAACTGTCTTCCCACTTAAAGACAGCTACAAATAATTGGAAACATTGGAGTCCCAAGTTGGAAGACAGTATGTGTTATGTTTGGAGGCAGGACAGCATGCCCATGCTGTTCATTGGGGTGGACATTCACTAGAGAGTTTCTTTCCTGGGTAAGTCTCAAGATCCTCAGGATGAGCAGCTCATGGGCTCAACCTGGATTTTAATTATGCAGTTGATCTAATCAGGAATGAAACTAAGATATTTGCCAAATAATTTCCTTTCACTTTATCCTCCTGCTCTCCTTTATATTCTACCCAAATCAAAACCAGATAAAATAGAAATGCCTTATTAGCTAAAATTGGCCTCCTGTTTGGGGGTCTTTCAAGTTATAAGGCTGCTGATAAAATACAAAAATTAATGTATAAAATTATAGACTGTAAATAAAGCCCAAATCATAAAATGGTTCTTGTGGTCTAAATATTTCAAAGCTCAGACTCCCACAAACATGCTAAGAATAGAAATTACAAAAATGAAAATTTCAGCATGAGAAAACTTAAAGGAAAAACAAAAATGAGATATTAAACAGAAGTTCTACAGTTTGAGAATTTTTAAA
>PVIR01038643.1:0-14424 GCA_004026965.1 Petromus typicus | reverse complement strand
ATACATTTCAGACAACTTTATTAATTTTGTATTGCTTGTAAGATATTTTAATTTTTGATTATTTTATGTATTTTATATCAAATTGTACACTGCATGGCTTTCTACCAAATTGTGAACCCATTCAAACTAATGATTAGCTATAATCTTTTATACTGCTAGTAAATTTATAATCTTTAATTTATTTTTACTTTTACTAGTATGTTTGTAGTACATATGATTGCATTAATTGTAGAGTATTAGTACACAATAATTTTAATTTTCTTTTTGTCTTTTCTTACACTCCCCATTTATTTTGCCAGCATCGGATTCATTTATTTATCTTATAAGGCCTTACAAAGTTAATTGTTATATACATATGCCTTAAAAACATGACCAGTGACCCCAAAAATGTATAAATTAAGTATGAAAAATGCACTATGTCAAGGTACACTTGTGGATATACTGTTCTTACGATATTGTAAATTCTTTTCTCTCTCTTTTTTCCTATTATCTGTCTTTTATTTTATATTTTATTTATCAATTAAAATTTCATATAAAAGAAATTACATGAAAGCTTTTCCTCTAAAATCAAGAACAGGACTATGAAGTCTGATATCACCACTTCTATTCAATAGAATTCAAGAAACATTAGCTAGGAGTGAGGATTTAGCTCAGTACTACTGCCACCAGCCTTGCCAGTGTAAGGTCATGAGTTTGATTACTGATACAAACCTCCCACCCAAATAAAACATTAGCTAGAAAAACTAGAGTAAAAAGTGAAAGGGATATAAAGAAGAGAAAGTATTTTTAATTTGTAAATGATGCAATTCTCTTCATAGAAGACACTAAAAACTCCACCAAAAGACTCCTACTGCTAATAACAAAATTTAACTGTAAAGATGCATGGTCAACACTAAAAAATCAACAACATTCCAATATATAAAAAAAAAATCACTGAGAAAGAAATTGAGGAAATAATACCTTTCATAATAGCATCAAGAAAAAAAACACTTAAGAATTATCTGAACTGAAGACGTGAAACAAAGCAAAAAGGAGAGCAAAGAAGATATTAGCAAATGAATAAACATGCCCTGTCCTTGATAGGCAGAACGAATATAGTCATGATATTCATTTTTCTAAAACTGTTTTACAGATTTGAAGCAATCTTAATAAAATACCAATAACGTTCTTTACAGAACTTGAGACAAACCCTTCTAAAACTCATAGGAGTCAGAAGGGACCTAGAATAATAAAACCAATTCTGGGCAACAAAAGCAAGATGGGGCATTCCTATCCTAAGCATCAATTTATGCTACAGCACCACAGTGACAAAACAGCCTATCTTTGCAAGAAAAACAGATTTGTGGATCAGTGGAATAGGATAAAGGATACAGATACAATGCCAGGCACACTTACTTACATTGTCTTTGACAAGGAGGCCAAATGTTTTTGCTAGGGGAAAGACCACCTCATTAACAAATGGTGCTGGGAAAAAGAGCTATCCATATCCCCCAACTGATCTTGTACCTCTCATCATGCACAAAACTAAAATCTAGATAGGTCAAAAATACAAACATTAGGGCCGGGGAGTTAGCTCAGTGGTTCCGGCGCCTGTCTTACAAGCGCAAGGGCCCGGGTTTGATTCCCCGGTAACCACATAACAATACTGGGTGTGGAGACCCACACCCAGCAGCAGCCAGTACCACATACCACAGTGCCGGGCGTGGTGGCTCACGCCTGTAATCCCAGCACTCGGGAGGCAGAGGCGGGAGGATTGTGATGTGAGTTTGAGGCTGAGCTCAGGGCGAGCCTGAACCACAAAGCGAGACCCTGTCTCAAAAAAAAACACCAAAAAACAAAAAAACAAAACAAAAAAAAAAAACAAAAAAACATTAGAACAGAAATATTTGATCTACTGACAGATAACAAAGGTAAAACTCTTGAATACATAGGTGCAAGCAAAGACTTTTTGACCCAAAATGGCACAAGAGGTAATACCACAAATCAACAAACTGGATCATATCAAATTAAGATGCCTCTAAATAGCAAAAGAAACCACCAATAGAGTGAATGGGCATGTTATAGTCTTGGGATTTTTTTTTCTTTTGCTAGCTACTTTTCAAACAAAAGACTAATGTCCAGGATATATAATGAATTCAAAAATCTCAGAACCTCTGAATTTAAAGATCCAGTCAAAAACGGTACCCCCGAAAACCAGAAACTTTACAATGAGGAAATGCCAGTGACCGACAAATATATCTTAAATGTTCAACATCCTGACAATTAAAGAAATACAAATTTAAACAACATTAAGCATTAAGATGATACATTACTCTAGAAAGCAAAGCTACCATCAACAGCCTCACTTTTATATATATAAAATTTATATAATGTAAACATATATATAATATAAATGTATAAATATATTAGTAAAACATTGAGAAAAAGTATGCAACATAAAATAGCTGATGCTATTCTTACATTATATTTTATCCATTTTCTTAAACAATATGTATATGAAATAAAATTTTTAAAAGTAATCCATAAAAGTAAAAACAACACAACTTTTCCAACTCTTCTGTAATCCCAGTCATTATCATTGTCTCAACTGTAGAACTGTGTACAGTCAGTCTCTGATTTGCGAGTGAGTTCCCTTTCTGGACAATGTTTGTAAATTGAATTCATTAGGTCTGACATAATGAGTCTTGTATGTCTGTGAGACAAATGTACAATGTATATTGCTCAACACATCCTAACAGGCCCCTCACCACCACATCGGCTTTTCCTCTTGCTTTTAGACATCCTGGACTCTGACCAAACACTGTACTCATATAGAATGCTGCACTCTACAGTAAGCACCCTGCTACACAACTTTGACAGTGTCTTGCAAGCATGTGAGCTGCTTGTACAAATTTTGTTGGCATCTACAAATGTTGTTAGTGAGAGGTTCATTCACATCTGTGATAGTTTGTAGCTCAAATAATCAGAAATTGGGGACTTACTGTCTTTCTCCTCATCAACTTTGGGCTTTGGACATTGACACTCAACAGTAGTAACAATTTGTTGTCAGTTACTTACTTTAAAAGTGTGTTTTTCCCATTTTCATGAGAACAGCACAACTTAACCAGTCTGTTGGTGTCCTGTGGGTCCACTTTAAGACCAGGAAGCACTGATTATCCTTGATTCTACTGTATGCCACTTACCGAGACCAGGCAAATCTACAGAATGTTGTAAAATCTTCTCAGAAACAGCAAAAACAGCAACTCATAAAAGAGGTGCAGAAAGATTTCACAACTTTAAGTCAAGGATCGTCATATAGTTCTGGGTAACCTTCGTCAGAACTGAAGAGAGTCAATTTCCTATTGGGGGAATTTGATTTTCCTTATGCACAGTGTTTCAGTGTTTGTTGGAGTAGAGCACAGGCACATTCCCACTAATGAGCAAAACAGATATTCCCAGGGACAAAAGCCAAGGCTGTCAGCTCGTCATTTGGATTCTTCACTTCAGTGAACTGCCCTGACAACAAAACGTATGAAAAAGGAGTCAATGGATTGTCGGGACTTAACAGTTCTGATGATGATGAGGGGGTATTGGTAACTACTGACATGAGACAGAAAGTATGCTTGCGACTTCAGGGATTCATCCCAAGACGAACTATAATTGGACAGCTGTGTCAATCAGGCTTACAAATGGCGGGACAACAGGAACATGAGAGTCCTTCGCGCAGGAGATCTGGTGTACACACAACAAACAAAACAAATCAGAAGATATCCTGGCTAAGGTCATAGAATATCACAAATGTTTGCCGAGAGGAAAATTACTGTTTTAGAATTGCTGCAGCATGGATATTGCTGGGAATACTAACTCTAGTTCTAAGTCTTTTCCAGACAATATACTAACTCTCCATGATTAAGAAAGGACAGGGGGAATGCATGTAATGCAGTACATGAGTGGATCGCAGCTGGAAGAAGTCAGTAGCAAATACAGTCAGCATCCTTTCCTGATATTTTGTGTTCCATTTCTCTGCAAAGAGCCTAGACTTCCACATTCCGAAAGCTGCGTCTCTGAACACCGAAAGGCTTCTGCCCCAGATCTTTTGCCCATGGGTGCCTCAGGCCAGGTGTTTCAGCCACTTGGCGACCCCTTGGGAAGGACTCTTGGATGGGGACGGACAGTGCGGAAACAACCCATGTCTTTTTCACATGTGGAATTGCACTAGGATTTATGTACTGCACTAGCTTCCAGAATTCAGGATTAATCTCAGGCTTCAAAGAATAGTAGCTTACTATCTTTAATTAATGGTAACATTATGCCATTAACCAGCTGCCTTCCATCTCTTCTTATTCCCTTTTCTTTCTTTTCTTTTAGCACCACCTATCCCATAAGCCATTTTGCTCAGAATATTGTCCTAGAAATCAAACCAAGAAGTGAATCCAAAATTTACATTGAACATCCTCTTGTATGAAAGCATGTAACATGGTATTTATGTCTTCTAAGTTTGTTATCAGTGTTGTACATATCATTTTACCATGGGTGCATATCACTTAATTTATTCCCTCAAAAAACATATGATAAACAGTCTATTATTTGTTGAGCAGAGAAATAAACTAACTTTAAACTATACTCCTAACTTCATAAAACATTATGATAATGAAAGGGCTAGAATTGGAAATATGTTTTCCTTTTTCTTGACTCAGATTTTGTCAGTAATACAATCTTCCTTTTGTCAATTTACCTGCTAATTAAAATGTTTGTTTTATATAAGCATATCTAGTTTGAATTCTTAAAAGTTAAGTAACATATGAATTATAAATATTTTGGAAATAACCTGTGTTTAAAATAAGTATGGTTTATATATGAAGTCACTACTTGAAGGAGTGAAGTAAATAAGTTCCTCAGGATTTAATATTAGTAACTTAGAGTATCAGACCGTGGAGAAGACAATTAAGATAAAAATAATCATTCTTTACCTTTATGGAGAACTATGAAGCCTAGAAAGTATTTCTACTCATTGTCTTAAGCCTTACAAAGATATTTAAATGTGCATCATTATGGGCCATTAATGATAATAACTTAAAATTTTACACTGAGGAATTATGAGATAAATTCCATTTTCCCCTATGCATCTCACCTGAGGGATATTGTGGATCAGATGATATCACTTTGGTTGGTGAGTGCCAACCCTGACTCTATACAGCATCTCTTCACAGAATTTGAATTGACACTTAGTGAAGATAAATGTTTTTCACATTGAATTTGCCCCATAATTCAAGCAAGTATTCTATCTTTTCCAGTTAAACAAGAGTATAATTATGTACTATTATTAATGAAAGATCTTAAACAGTTATTGCCTTTGTGTGTAGTTATGCAAACACACAATACTGAGAATGTTTTTGGCTGTAATAATGTCAGTGAATACAGTTGACATTTTATTGGTTGTACTGTAAAAGAAAAAGAAACATTTTAATTTGTATCATTATTTTCATTTGTTAATTCTTCATGTTAAACTTGTCTACTTTTTAAATTCAACCCTATTACTTCAGTTTTCTCTGTAACAGAAATAAACTATGGTTCTAATATCATGATGAGTGAAGCTTAAGTTTCTTAAGATGACAGCCAGAATCTGCTTATGCCAACTTGTATTCTATTGTTATCTGTCACTTCATTTATTCAAGTAATTATGTCATTAAGTAGCAGCAGCATTGTTTAGCATATCCAGAATTTTTCCATGTTATTCTATGGTTCAATATTATAGGATAATGTGCTTTATGTCCTACCTTGCATCTTTTTTTCTGAACACAAATATAGAAAGTATAGAGTCAAGGCCTAATATTACATCTTCCAGCAAGTTTTTGCTAGTTCATCTGAATTTAATGATAAATATCTTATCAATGATGTGCAATCATCTTTTTCATTATATTGTGTGTTAACTACAGCTGAAATACTTTCATGTTTCTCTCTAATTCATGTTCTGTACCTATTGATGTATACCTGTCATCTCATTCTTTGTCATTTTTCCAAGCACACTTTTTATAAAAGTGGAGTTCAAGAAAATGATATATATTAGAAGTTTAATATATTATTATTTTATGTATATTATTAAGAAAATATTTAATTTTCACATGCTGCAAAAGCTATTTTTACTATCTTAACTTTGTTAAAACTTAGCTTGTGGGAGACTGATTTTCAAATGTGGGATATATCACATACTAGGGATTATATTGCTTTTATGTGTAATTCAAATGCATTATTTCTCATTTTTTTACACGTTGGCCAGGTACTTGTTGCTCACGGCAGAGCCTCCAAACATAGTGGTTGGCTGAAAACATAGCTTATCCATTTGTTCTCCATGACTGATTCATTGATTTACTTATCTTTGTGTTCATTTCTGGTTCTGCATTGTTGTAAATTGCTTAAAATGATTTAGAGTGTTTAGCACACAAATAACAGATGTTAATAAAGTTTATTCATGAAAATAGATTTTTTTAAAAAAATTATTATTTTGTTAAATGAAGAAATTAATTCTTTGTGATTAACAGGCCAAACAGTCAAACTATTTGAAGTTCGTTAGAACTTTGAATAAATAGCACATGTCCAAGTTTTCCAAGAAATTTTTAAGAAACATGGTCAAAGGAAAATCATTCCATGTTAATTTATAAAGGGTAGGTTGAAAGCATTCATGTGTGGATGAGAACTAGTAATGGAGTGGGAAACAATCATGGAGTTCTTAGAGGGCAATACCGGAAGTTAGTTATCACGTTGGTGAACCCAGTCTGCAGGAGAAGCAGACAGATTATATTTGGAGACTGGCTTCTTATCCAGAGGAGGAAAGGCAGACATGAGCAAAGCACATCCAGCCAATTATTTCCCTGTTTACAAAAAAAGAAAAAAAAAACCCAAAAGACAAAAAAAAAAAAAAAAAAATTGCTCGAGCTGCCCATGTACATAATAAAGAAGTAGATAATATGTCAAAGTTAAAGTAATTCTATCCTTCTCACTGAATAAAAAATTATACAGAAGAGAATCTTTCCTAACAAACACTTTGTAAGTTTAATATTTACAGTCATTAGCTGAAAGAAACACCTATGGAAAAAAATTCATCCTGGATTTTAGAGTAATGGCCTTTAACTATATTTGTACGGAACACAAATAATATTCTCAAAGGTATGAAAATTCATCAAGGACATATACCTAAAAGATACAATTTTGTAGGAAAGAACAATTTTGATATTCCTAAATTCACTTCTGCATTACTGTCAAATCATCACACTAGTTGAAAGATAGTGAAACTCTTCTCAGTGCATCTGCCAAGCAATTTCAGACAATTTGACTGATTTTTTTTTAGGTAGTAAGCTCTGGAAACAGAAAGCATGGAAAGCTATCTGACCCAAATTTATTCTACAAAATTGTATTCCCATTTGAAAGTGTGCCTATGATTTATTCTGTGTTGCTGCTGCATCCACACTAATGTACTATTATGCATAGCTGATGTCTCAGATACATAACCATCACTCTTCTTGAAGCTAGAACTTTATGATTACGTAAGACATTGTCTGGCATAATCTATTTAGCTAGTTGATTATAGTCCTCTCCTTTCTGATGAATCTGGAATAATTACTTTAATATTTACTCTTCTCTGTTTAAAATCTGCTAAAACAAAGAGATTATACATGCAGCCAGTGTACAGGGGTTGAAGATAACAAATGATAGATCAAGCACAGCCTAATGTGACTTTACTGGAGTAGAAACAGTGGTAATAAATCACCTGCCAATGTTGATAATAAAATACTGCGTTGGCCTCCATCAGCCATAAGAGAAAGGTTAAATGTTATTTTTCACAATAACCATGTGGTCTTCATAGCTGACACCTCCAATATTAAATTCCATCATTATTTTCTATAGAAAATTTTTGATCTTTATTCCTAATAAAAGAAATAAAGGAAATAAAAAAGAAAGTTTTTATGAAGAACTGTTTTAGAAATATTTAGTATCCTTGAAATAACTTCATTTATTTTATAGCTATTTCCCCCTTTAATATTGTTTTCCATTTTTAGTATAAAAGTGCTTTTATGTAATGGGCAGCACCAGGAAGTTGAAATTCATGCTGGTTGACTGTTAGTGACCTTTTAATGATTGGGCTCATATGAAGCTTATTTGTGTAGGTTGCAAATTTAGATACTGTGCCTCAATAAATTCAGGAAGTTATTGTCTTGTACATTTATTAAATCAAATCTCAATTCAGTCTGTATTATGTTAGAAATGACTCTCATTTCAGACATTAACCTCACCATTTGCCACATCTACACAATGATTTTCCTAATTTTTTTCTGTGAAGAATTATAAACTAGAGTCAAGTGCACGTTGGTAACCAAGGGAAGCCATGACCTGCATTCTGGGGAATGGCAATGTGAAATTTCATTTATGGGAGGAATTGACATACCTGAATGTAACCTAGAATGCTATAGATCTTTCCAGTCATGAATAAAATCACATTGATTCTCATCTAATTCTTCTTTTTTTTTGTTTAATGACTACTGCGGAGCAGCATTTGTTGGAAGATATCAAATGGGAAGCCTGCTCATTCTCAAAAAAACAGTTTTCCAGCTATTTTTTTCATATAACAACTTTCCTGGACTTCCTCTCTTCAAGAAACTATTTTTAAAGGGAGATTTTCTAAGGTAGGTCCCTAACAAGATTGTCAAAATTGTCAGAATTGTTTTTTCTCTAAGATTTTTTCAACAAATACTCTTTGAGACAGAATCATGGTCCTGGGGAGCAAAGATAATGTATTGCATAATTCTTTGACAAGATACATTAATTAAGCACCTAAAGCAGCAATTTTTGTGATATGTTTACTCACAAATGCACACATGATTGGCGTTAAATTCAGCAATGATTTTTAGGACATGCCAAACCAAGACTATCCTTCAATAAGATATATATTTAAAACTAAAGCCATCTTTTAGCCTTATGTGCTTTAAAGATTTTCTCAAGAAACTTGACTTCTGAATTCAGTTTGCTTTCTACTACACGACTGTCGGCAACTTAAGAGCAAAGGCCCTTATCTTTCTTTCTCACAGCTGTAACTCCAGAAAAAAATTTTGGCCTTGAGTGAGCTATGTCCCTAGGGTTATTTCTGGCAAAGGGCTTTGCTTTTGTTTTTTCATGGGCTAAAAATGGCAAAGATAAAATCCATCTGAATCATTTCTGTCTCATCAGTAGAGCTCTGGCATTGAATATTTGGATAGAATACATGAATTTATGTAGGACAATTTTTCCCAAACTAGATAAATCTATATAAAAAGATAACTCATTGGTCTACATCATATAAATCTACAAATAACATATAATCTTCAAATGATGTTTTTCAGCTTTCTGCTCTCAACATAGAGCTTTGAAAATATATGATCAATTATCTGTTTTGGGGGTAAAAATACCTATTTATATGATAAATAACAAGAGAAAGAATATTTTAGCCAGTATATGAATTTGAAACTAGAAGATACTTTTATCCTTCTTCTTTCTTTTCTTTCCAGCAAACCTTGCTAGCACATATATCGTCAGGTGTGAGAGGCACTTATTTTTATTGTGTTAACCTTCCAGGACCTTTTATTTGGAGGCTATTGCTAATTGTTAATCAATTAATGTTCATCCTTTTAATATTTCTGTTTTATATATTAGTCTATAATATTCCTATGCTAGTAATCCTATATTTGGGTGATTTCAGAAAATGCAGGGGCAGAATTTCTGAAATTGAATTTCAAATATTGTACTTTGGAATTAACAAAGATTAGAGAGTATATGAAATGTTTTCACATTGTGAAATATGTTTAGAGTCAACAGATTAAGAACCAATTCACAGTTATTCTTTTGTTTAGAGTACACCATCTTAGTCTCAGAATAACCTTGAACTATATAATTCTAAAATATGTTTAAAAGAATATATTATAATGGTATATATTTATGGGGTATAATCTGATGTTTTGATATATGCTGTTACATGTGTTAATTAAATAAGCATATTAGCATATACAGCTTCTAAATATTCAACATCTCTCCATATTGAGAATAATCAGAGATCTATTTTCTAGTTAATTTAAAATATACTAAATTATCAACACATTATATTTCTAGATATGTATGTATGGACATTCACCTTATTCTCCTGTGCAAAATTATTTATGTTATTAATATTGGCAGCCAGGATTTGAAATGAATACCCAAAGGTGTTGTGATACTTTATATATGTGTGTAATTCTCTCACCTCCATTTCACTGCCATAAATGGACCATTGTTTAGGCTTAAAACTTGAGGTCCTTTTATTGTCAGCATCATGGATGAAGCCAAAAGACAGAATTTCAAATGAAATACATTAGCCACGGAATAAGAAGCACTCATTCATGTCCTCACTCATAAGTAAAAGGTAGACGTGTCTAATTAATCACAGAAGTAAATAAAAGAAATAAGGAGTATGAAAATCAAGTCATGTCCTATATTGGTACAAATTGTCATTGTTGACTGTGATCATGATATGTATATAAAATGTATCTATTTCACAATAAAAAAAGAAATAAAGTGTATTGTTCTCACATGCTAAGAGGATGAAAATAAATAAGAATTTGGTCACAGACAACATTTCAACACTTGATTCTTTTACACTAAAACAATGATATTGTTCCAAACTATTTAGCATACTTCCTTTTCTTCTCTTATCATAATTCATATTTTCTTGTAATCAACATTTTTAACTAATTTAATCTGAACAGTATGGAAATATTATAATAGTTAATATATTTGCTTTAGGCAAATATATATACAAAGCCAACTTGTGCATAAGTACAATTTCATTTATAAGGTTTCATCATATATAATAACATATATATAATTTAACCCAGCAAAAATACTATATGTCAAATCACACATAGGTCTTTGACCTCTTTATCTTTGAACTTGTCCTTAAATCTATATTCATATTGTTTTGTGTCATAACATTAGAATGTTTATTTGTCATAATATTTCCAGGTCAAATTAAATTTGTCCTTAATAATACACATAAATTTGATTTTGTCTTTCTCAAAATTCCAGACATGTACTTTTATATTTGGACAGGGACATGAACAATATTTCAGTTACATCTAGTATGCTTTCTGTAAAGTAAATACAGAAGCAAAACCAAAAAGAAAAATAGGAAAATTTCCTGGAGGTGTAAGTATAGGGATTTTCAGATTGAAAGAGACTAGACAAGAAGGAGATCTTAAACTGCATTCACAATTAAGAATTTTTATTAAATACTATCTAATATTGCTTAATAAAATATATTAAAGAATCAAAGGAAAAAAATCCCTTTCTAGGATAAAACATAGGTTATCCACAACCTAATAGGCATTAAGTATGCTCTTTATATTTTAGCATCACTAATAAATGAGAAACAACCTTAAAGCTAAGTTTTTGATATTCTAGGGTAAATTTATTTTGTAACTCTAGTCTTGTATGTAATGCAACAATACCCAGTGTGAGGGGGAAATATATGGCATTTTCAATTATATTAAAACCCAGAGTTTTCTCCCAACAGTCTGAGTGAATGTAAACTGCAGAAAATGTGTATTTTCTTTTAATTTGATGCCTAATAGTAGCATATTTAATGTTTGTCTTTTATTCTTTCTCTGTCACTGTTTCTCTTCTGTAGTGGAGCTGGTTGTCAGAACCCACATCTGCTGCATACCCCGAACTGCACCCACAGCTGTATTATTGAATTTTGAATATTCTCATCAAGAACAATTGATAAATGTTTAAGGTAAGAGATAACGTAAGTATCTTGAGTTGATCAATATACAACATACAAATGCACCAAAAGATCACACTCCACATTATTAGCAATGCACAATTATGATGTCATATATATTTTTAAATAAACATTGTATAAGTGAAGTATGATGTTTTTCCTATTTTAATTAAAATTTTTCCAATTATAGTATTTCATTTGAAAATAAAGAATTTTATTATTTACATGCTCTAGTAAAACAAAATATGATAAATACATATTACACAAATATTGTACTTTAAAATAATGAAACAGTACTGTACTATTTCATACAAAATTGGTACTTTCATTCTCTTTTCAAAAAAGATTGAAATTCTGGAAATTTCTCATTAATACAGATAGATCATTTTATTTAGTAATTCATGGTAATTGAATTTATGAATATATTATCAGAGCTAGCCAATTTATCTTTTAACTGAGATTACTTCTTAATTTTTATGAGAACAATTTAATAAAAAAAGTGTTAAACATATTCTATTGATAGTAACAGTTGTTAAATATATTTTATTAAATATCTGGCATCCATTTTTACCAGAAATCACATATTTGGATTTTACTAAGAGTACATTTTATTTTTAATGGTCACTCCCTATTTATTATTCTAATGTCAATTTCTGACTTTCTTCTAATAACAGAACTTAATTTCAGTAAATATTTATATGTATCTTTTATTTTAATAACATAATTTCTCAGTGTTTACACAAAGTTTTCAACATGCAGGAATTAAAGAAGATATCAGAAAATGGAAAGACATCCCTTGTTCCTAGGTTGGAAGAACCAGTATCATCAAAATGACTATACTTCCACAAGTCTTGTATAGATTCAGTGCAATGCCCATTGAAATCCCAACATCATATTTCACAGATTTAGAGAAAATAATCCAAAAACTCATCTGAAACAACGAAAGACCTAGGATAGCAAAAGCAATTCTGAGTAACAAGGACATGGTGGGGGGGGGGATAATCATGATCCCTATCATGAAACTATACTACAAAACCACTGTGATAAAAACCACATGGTACTGGCAAAGTAACAGATCTGAAGATCAGTGGAATGGATTAGAAAATCCAGAAACAACTCCAGGTACACTGAGCCACCTCATCTTTGACAAAAGAGCCAAAAATATCCTCAATGGAAGAAAGATAGCCTCTTTAACAAATGTTGCTGGAAAAACTGGACTTTAACATGCCAAAGGCTAAAGCTTGACCTGAATCCTTCACCATATACTAAAGACATCAATCAAGATTGATTGTAGAGAGACAAAAAATTTGGAAAGTTAGTTTGAAATTACAGCACAGTTATGAGAGTGTGATTACAAGGGCCAGGGATTTAACTCAGTGGCACTGAACCTGCCTAGTGAGTGCCAGATCATAAGTTTGATATTCAGTAACAAAGTGGGGGATACGCTTACAAAATCAAAAGTCTAAAGTATTTTCTTTAGAAAGGTCCAATCATGAGTTTTCCATCAATGTTTTCTCAGTTCAAGAGACTAATGATCCATTTAATATCAATTGTGATCAACTTTGGAAAGAGTGAGAAAATCAATTACAAAGAATTTACATTTGGGTCATTTTTTATATCCAAGGTAGAACCTTCTCTCTTTAGGTCTGAAACAGTTCAGTGTCACATGGAATGGCTCTGCTTGTTTGTATCTGGAAATTCACATAAAAATATTTTATATGTCTAAGAAACCACTTTGCAGCGAATGAGGGCTCCAGAAAAGGATCCCAGTGTTATATTGTGCAGAATATTTAGCAGTTGAGGCTGAAGCTGGTGCAGTGGCACTAAACAAGCCCAAGTTCTGATCTTCAGGAGCCGTTTTGGAGACACCAGGGAGCAATAACTAGCCAGTTCATGTTAAGAAGGACAAAGGAATAAGAAATAAAAGAGCACCTAGGAGATGCAAACAACTGGAGAGATCTACCCTGATATGGCAGAAGTGACCTGTAATCAAACTTTGTAACTTGAGTATTGGAGAAAACAGGTCAATTTCTCCAGCCTAAAGGATCTAGCTTATGCTTTCATTCTTGGGGCTTTCTGTGATTTAGTCTGATTTCTATACACATCAACACCATGATGACCTTTTTTCCTTGTTTTAAACCATAATATTATGAAACTTACAAAAATTTTCTCCAAAGCACTGCACCAAATTTCCAAACATCCTGACTATGGGTTTTATTTGTATTAAGCATCTTCGTGTGTCAGAAATTCAGGTAGATATGCAGCAGATTATAATATTGACTACTGCATTATTTTCTGTAATGAGGAAATAAGCAACTCCATGTATAGGGGGAAGGGAACAGTTTCACACAAAGGAAATGTTTGGTTCAGTCTCCAGTGATCACACAGCCTCTGGTTCACTTTGTTTCTGATGTGTCTTCCCTTACATTAGCATTAGTGTACTGACAACATCTTACTCTCAATTTAAGGTTCATATTATGTCTATTACCAAAGGATATGGAACCTAGACTTTCTCACTTAGTGCTTTTAGTAATTAAATCTTTACCAAAGATTCATTCTTTCTTTTTAGTCATTTCTTACACCTTTCGTTTCAGCATGACTATAGTTTTAGTTCAGTAACAGTTGATGATATCCTTTGTAATTCTGAGTACAGGATACTTTTT